>APFE031371460.1:0-12324 GCA_000404065.3 Pinus taeda
ATAATATTGATTCCCCCCCCCCCCCTCTCAGTATTATTTTCAACAACCCAATGGCAGCAAATGGGTGTTTAAGAAGAATACAAATGCAAAAGGAAAGGTTGACAAATACAAAGCTTGGTTGGTAGCAAAAGGTTACTCCCAGGTGTTGGGAATTCATTTTGGTGATATTTTTTCTCCTGTTGCCAAGGTAAATTCTATTAGATTACTTTTATCTATTAATCTTACTTTTGATTTTAAGGTAGAACAGATGGATGTGAAGATAGCATTTCTTCATAGGTATCTAGAAGAGGAAATATACATGAAGCAACCTGAAGGCTTTGTAGTGAAGGGTAAGAACGAACTGGTATGCATGCTAAAGAAGTCTCTGTATGGGTTAAAACAATCACCAAGGATGTGGTATCAGAAATTTGATACATTTATATGGGGACTTGGCTTCAACAGAAGCAAAGCAGATCACTGTGTGTATTTTAAATTAATTGGTGACCATTTTATTTATCTAGTCTTATATGTGGATGATATGTTGCTAGTTGGAAATGACAAAGAAATTATCCAGGATTTGAAGACCCAATTGTTTGCAAACTATATTTTGGGCATGGAAATTAAAAGAGATAATGCAAAGAGGAAGTTGTGGTTAAACCAGAGGAAGTATGTCGAGATAATACTACAAAGGTTTAATATGCAGGATAGTAAACCAGTGAAGGTTCCTATTCCTGTAGGTGTAAAGTTATCTGCTAAATAGTGTCCCAAGGCACAAGAAGAGGAAGAGGATATGTCCCGTGTTCCATATGCAAGTGTAGTCGGTAGTGTGATGTATGCAATGGTCTGTACTAGACCAAACGTTGCACATGTAGTGGGAGTATTGAGCATGTTTATGTCAAAACCAAGGAAGGAGCATTGGACAATAGTGATGTCAGTTTTCAGGTATTTCCATGGCACTAGTGATTATGGTTTGTGCTACCAAGGAAGATCAGGATTGGATAGAATTTTGGATATTCATGGCTTTGTTGATGCAGAATAGGTTGGAGATCTGGATTAGAGAAGATTTACAAGTGGGTATGTGTTTAACCTATTTGGAGGTGCAGTCACTTGGATGAGTAAGAAACAATTTGTAGTGGCAATATCAACTAAAGAGGCAGAATACATTGTAGCCACTCATGCAAGCAAGGAAGCAGTTTGGTTGTAGAGATTGTGTTTAAGTATGGGGTTAGTACAGGAAGCTATAAGGATAGATTGTGACAGCAAAAGTGCAATTTTCTTGGCAAAGAACCCTGCATATCATTCAAAGACAAAGCACATTGATTATCAGTATCACTTTGTGAGGGATATGATAGAAGACAAAAAGGTGTTGTTGATAAAGGTGGACACTTTGGAGAATACTACAGGTGCATTGACAAAATATGTGAGCTCTGAGAAGTTCTCTTGGTGTAGAGAAATAATGGCCATTTTAGGGCTAGAAAAATGACTAAGCTCTCTTTTATCACCCTGTGGAAAGAAAACAACAAGTGGGAGAATGTTGCGTTGTGTTATATTATTTGCACAACTAGCCCACGTAGTTAACCGGGGGGTTAGAGTGGGGGCAGAGCACCCCCTTCATTGTGTCGATTGTGCAGTGGGGGTGGGGGGGGTCACAGGGGGTTTTTGGTGTACCTATAACCCCACTTTATGGGGTCCAGGGTAGTGCCCTGGAAAATTTTGGTTTTGGACCCTATGTTATGTTGTGAGGACCCACCTATGATTTTGTGCATGATTTTTTCACATGTTTTGGACGTGATGGTTTTTAGTCCATGGTATTAGATGTGATGGTTTTTAGTCTATGATTGGATGCTTCGGTATGTATAAATATGTATTGTAACATTGAAAGGAACATAATGAAAAATCAACCTGGTAGTCCCGGTTTTGGGATCCAGAAGAAAATCTCTGTGTATATGTTTTTTATGTGTTATGCTCTCGTATTGTTAATTTTTTTGTGTTTTACAATTCGTATGCAAGTAATTTATGTATGGGGTTAAAACCTACATCTATTACTATGCTTCATGAATCACAATTCAAATGGACTCTGAATTTGGTTCTTTTCCTTGACTAAACAGTATTAAGTAAAATCCTCTCATTCAAGCTCAACCCCAAGTCATACTCAAAATTTTGAGACGTGAATAACATTCGATCGACAACAAGTTTGAAACCCAAGTCCTTGCAAGTTAGACAATACAGTCCATTTTGAAAGAAAAAATTGATCATATCCTTAAATTTTTAGCCCTTGGACTCCTTCATTAAAGAAAATATCATTCTATGATCTTGAGAATTGGTCTATCACAACGTGGATGGGGCGAAATATGAGTTAAGGAGCATAGAAAGAAATTTTCCTTGACATTGCTAGCATATTTTGAACTTTTGGGGGCACATCACGTGACACTATAATCATGACACCAAATTATTTTGGTAAAGTTCCATTGCAAGAGGTATCCAGTGATTCACGTTCCTCAATCCGTGATTGTAAAGATGATTCTTCCTGAACATTTTTCCTAGATGATGATAATGATATATAGTGCTTATCATCATAAAGTATGGATTTTCTTTCTTCACATTTGCTCCACCTTCCCCCTAGTAATTGTATATAAGCATTAGTTTATCTTGCATGCTTCCCTCCAATTGAAAAGTTATACACATACCTAAAATCCTTATCTTGATCTTGGTTCTTATGCTTATCTTCTTCTTCTAAGGTAAGCAATCGGAAAAAAAAAATTACCTCCTTACCACCACAAATATATAAACCATTTTTCATACACTATCTTTCAAGCTCCATAAGAGGAATACTAAACAATTCATGAGTTGTTGCTCCCTCTCCAATCACCTTAGCAACATCTTGATTTGGACCAAATCTGTCTGTTATGTCTGTAATTGTTGACACCTAATCAGAGGGATTGGGTGTACAACTGTAATTAATGTAAATAAATAATAGAGAAATTAGAGAGTCATCAGGAGATGAACTAAATAGTCACTCCCTCTTGTATACAATAATGAACAACCTGAATGAATAACATGAGTTTTGATTTGAGGAGTTACCTCCTGGTTTGACATGGTATTAGAGTAGGAGCCATTTTTTTGGCTTCCATTTTAATTTGTAACTCCTAATCTATTTTTCCTTTGTTTTGTATCTTTTGTAGGCTGACATTTCTATCAAAACCCCGCAAAATCTCATTCATTTCTATTGTGTCGGATGGTGCATTGAAGTCGAAGATGCTATAGTAAGTTGGACTTCCTCCCTTGGGCCGGATCTCAAATGATATGAACCCGCATATATAAATATTGTCGAGTCTGCTTTTAATCACATATTGCAAGTCCCCTTACCGTGACCATACCACTGCATGTTTGCAATGCGATCATACCCTTCATTAAACCATCTCAAACAGAGTTCCCAAGCTTTCACTTTATCTAGCTCATTCTCCACCGTTGATATCAACCTCAATATCCGACGGCTGACATTGATTTTTTGGGGGACCACTTGCATGGTGGTTACTCGCCCGAAAAGTTCCTTTTAATCTCCATTGTTGATCAGAACCTCCAAATTCGATAGTTTATAGCGATTTCGGGTGCATTAGTTGCATGAGAGTTACCCACCCGATACTAGTGGCTTTTCTCTCTTCCCTAGTCGCTACGTGTCAATCACTTAGTGGAATTGGGCACTCCCCTCTCAATACCACTTACCATTTTTTATCCACCTGAAATCCCGCTTGTAACATAAAATTTGCCTTTAGAAATGGTTATCGCCCTGACTTGTTTTGCTTTTGATAACCGTTGATCACTTACCATTGACGACCCTCCTCCGTTCATCTATTCTACTCATCTCCGTCATTCATATTTGCTATACAAAGCAACAAAAGAACTACAGCTACAATCAGACTCTGATATTCGGGTGAACGTTGAATGTTGTTAAGTTGAACATTGTTGGTATAACAATCATTTTACGAGTAAAATTTTGCAGCAGCAATATTTTTCTCCACTATATACAAATTTTATAATGCATTCAATTATACCTATTGTGGCAATAGTTCTCAATCGAAAGGAGAATTATCTTGAATGGTCGCAAAAAATCCAACACGCTTTCATTTTTAATGGACTATGGAAAGGAGTGTGTGTTGAAGGAGACGAAGCGCCAGTCCAGCCTACCTCAGACAAGGAGCTCAAAATTTGGGAAAATAAAAACATCAAGGCCTATGCATTTATTACAACATTAGTAAGCGAAGAGGTGGGTCGACATATTTTGCCATTTTCAAATGCTTTTGAAGCCTTACAAAATCTGAAAGAACTCTATGACTCTCACTCTGCACTTGAAGTTGTTCAACTCATGATTAAACGCTTCACCCTTGAATTACAAAATAATGATCCTCTTGCTCTTGCATCTGCAGTAAAATATATTTTGCATGATATAAAAGTCACTAAGGTTGAATTGGATATTCATCTGATCACTTTTCACAAGGAACTTTATCCTACTTACTCTAATTATCTTGAGTCATTGCAAGCAAATGGAAATCTCAATGATATTACCTTTGACTCTCTTTTGAAAAAAATTGTTGAAAGAGAATTTTTTTTTTAAAACAAGATAGTCCTTAAATCTTCTGAAGAGGTTGCATGCCTTTCTCATAAATACAAGAATCTTGTCAAAGATTCTTCTAGAGGAAGAGGTGGTAGAAGAGGAAGAGGAAGATATTTCAGAGGCAAGCAGGGCAGACACTCTTAAGGAGAAAAGTCAGGTTTGCACTGCATATGTTGCAAAAGAAATGGACCACATGATGCCTCCACATCCAAGTTACCTTGGAACAAAATTGAGCAACAAAGAAACCAACCACATACTGGCCACTATTGCTCAACTGAAGAAAACTTGTTTGAGTTTCTTTCTCTTATGGGGCAGAATGGCTTTAACATTGTTGATGTTCAGGTATCTGTAATATAAATCCTTTATACTCTACTTTCATTTATATTCTAGTGTTCATAGTCTTTCATGTCTTACACTCTGCATGCTAGGTTCTTTTGTTCTCAGAAAAGGAACTAAGTATTGATGGTAAGTAGCAAGATTTGAGGAAAGAGGAGAACACTAACACCGGAGTGATAAATGCAAAAGGAGAGAGAAGATAACTAGTCTAGTGGTACCCTTAAAGCCAATATCCCGCATAAGGCACACACATAGAGACTGATGTGTTGGTGAATTCACCTACAATGACTTGACAACACAATGATAATGTTTTATAGTGATGAAGCAACGTTTCATGTGTAAATTGTAGTCCAACCACTGTTAAGTTAGAAACTCATATTGTAATACTGAAGATTTCGTATAATATAATTTATGTGGTTGAAATTAGTAGTTTATAATGATTACTGCAATTGATTAATTTTTCATTACAGATGACAACTAAATTTTGCATATATATGACTATTAGTAGCTAATCTATAGCATCTTATAACACGACAAAAATTCAGTCATATTTCTTTAGTCATTAATTGGTTTCAAATGATGACTAAAATTTTCATATATGTGACTATTAGTAGCTAATTTATAGTATCTTATAACATGACCAACATTTTGGTCATATTTCTTTGGTCATTAATTAGTTTTCTCAGATGATCATATAGTAATATATTTTGTTGTATATTTGGTCATTAATTGTGGCAATTAATGACTAAATCAATAACTAAATTAATGACCAAATTTATGGCTAAATATACTGCTAGATGATAAAATTGAGACAATTATTTAATGACTAAGCTAAAAATCACTAAAATTTGGTCACGTTATAAGACACTGTAAATTAGCTACTACTAGTCACCGATTGAAAAATAGTCATTTATATGCAAATTTTAGTCATTGTTTTAGTAACTAATTAACCATTTTGTACTAGTGTAATGAGTGGGTATAGAAACTCAAGTGACAATCAACTCAACATCTTCCTAGATTATAATTGAAATGTAGAACGGGAGAGATGACCTACCTCGCTCTCATGCTACTCTGATTTCCTTTGTTCAGATCTTCAAACCACTTATGTCACAAACTTGTTCCTCCTTCTTTTAACATTTATATACCTGCATAAGTGATGAAGAGGCAACAAAGAATGCAAAAACCAATGGTGAATACAATAATAACCTACTTAGTTGATCAAGGAATGCTAAGGTGATACATACATGAACATATATATTTTGGGAAGACAAACCAACACATGTATATTATTTAAAGAATAAAGGGAAGCTTACAACCATAGCCTTGATATTGAAAGGCTATCCTTCAGTGGTAATCCAAGTCCAAACCAAGAAACTCTTCAAACACTCCTCCAAATCTAATGAATAGCCTCTAAGCAAAAGCTTAGCATAAGGGTGCAAATGGACATAGACCAACCATTTGGGAATGGGAGAAGAGGAATTTATAGGCTCCGAGAGGGAGTTAGGACTTCTCTAAAGATAGCATTAGGCCCACATCTCAAGGATGTATCTCGTAGGGATAAGACAAACATGTCAAGTTAGGAGATTCGACCTCATTTATGTGAAACCACCTCTAGCTCACTGCTCTGGAAGCTTCTAGATCACGAATATTCTCATCTCCTTTGGGAAAATTACCTTTTTTAGACCATGGGGGGTATATGAGAAAGCATAGTGATGCCATCATTGGTCTAGCATAGTGCAACATGTGACCATCATGGTTTTTAGCCTAATAAGAGTGATGATGCTCAAATTAGGGTTTTAAGAGCTATTTCTTAAGTGAAAGCTCAAGATATTTTCCAAGAAAAGTTAAAAGAGGGATTTGGGCTATATACATGAATGAGTATATTGTATAATGGTCATGTTTCGGGAACTTTGTGGTATGTGACAGGGAAGTTCAGGAGGTGTGATAAAATATTGTGTAACAGTATTCCATGTAGGTGAAAGATGTCTCTCATGAAAATATTAGCTATCTCAAAATTCCCAAATGTAGACTACATCAATATAAAGTGGGATGCTTTAGTAAACACATCTACAACCACCATGATAGAATCATGTTGTGTTTTTTCCTTGGTAATCTCGTGATAAACACCATTGAAATTTAATCCAACTTTCATTCGATTATGGATAGACATTTAAACAATTCCACTACATGTTGATTCTCTGCCTTTACTTGTTTATGTTTTATGTAGTTTGATAGATATTCAGCCACATCCCTCTTCATACCTAGCCAAAACTATTTTTTCCTTAATGAAGTAATCATTTTTTGCTAACCAAGATGGCTCGCGGAATGTCTTCTGTGATACTCATCTAGTATTGTTTGCTTCAATGTGCTCAAGTTAGGAATATACAATTGATTTCAGTGAGTAGATTTTCTCACTTTCTAGCATACTAGGTATTTCATGTTTACTGTACTTTTTGCTGAATTTCAAAATACTTAGCATCTTGTAGTACTCACTTCTTCACCTACTCTAAAAATTTTGTAACTACACTACTAACATATATCCCTATCATAGCATGAGCATGTCTAATTAGAGCATCTTCTAGTTTGTTTTCCTTCCCTTTTATGTGCCTTATTTCAAAGTCCAAATTGTTGAGGGATGGAGACCATATTGCTTACCTAAAATTTAAGTATGGATGGCAGAAAAAACATTTTAGACTCATCTGATAAGTTACCAGTGAAAATTTATTTCCACGTAGATGGTGTCTCCATATTTTAAGTGTGTGTATCACTCATGTCAATTCGAAATCATACACTATATAGTTTTGCTAATGTACTTTCAACTTCCTCGATCTGTAAGCTATTACAACATTATCTTGCATCAATACTCCTCTAAGGCCTCCCAAACAAGAACCTACAAACAATGAATTCTTTATTGGGATATGGAATTTTTAGTATAGGGCATGTGCTTAACAATTGCTTCATCTTATCAAAGTTTTCTTGGCATTTGGCTATCCATAAAAATTCACACCCATTCTCTACAAGGAGGTGATAGGATAAGCTATTCTTGAGAAGGCTACTATGAACCTTCTATAATATTGTGCAATTACCATGAATGAGTAAACATCGTATATGTCCTTTCGTACATGGGCCAATTGATGATTACCTAATTCTTTTTGTGGTCCACTACTAATCCTTCCTTGGAAATAACATGTCCCAAGTACTGTATTATGTCCTTATAAAAGTCACATTTTCTGAGTTTTTCATAAAATTGATGATCCCTTAGTGTTTGTAATACTTACCTCAAATTCTCTTTGTGCTCCTCCTCATTCTTTGAATACAATACAATATCATATGTGAACACTACTACAAACTTATCAAGGTAAGGGTGAAGTATATTAGTCATCAAACACATGAAAGTTGTGGGTGAATTCGTGAGACCAAAAGGTAACACAAGAAAATCATAATGGTTGTATCTAGTTATAAATGTTTTTTTCTCGATATCTCCACTCTTTATGTGCAACTGATGGTAGCCCGTTCTTAAATCAAATTTTGAGAAAATTGTTTCCTTTCTCGCGTGATCAAATAGATCATCGATTCGAGGAAATGGCTATTTGTTTCTTATTATTAACTTATTCAACTCATGATAATCAATGTGCATTCTAAATGTCTAGTCTTTTTCTTTGAGAAAAAGTATAGGTGTGTCCCATTGTGAGACACTCGATTTTATATAACCCTTGTCGAGGAGCTCCTATAATTGCATTTTCAATTCTAGTAGTTCTGGTATGCTCATTCGATACAGGGCTTTAGACACACAAATTGAACCTAGTACTAAATCAATTCTAAAATATATATCCTTATGTGGGGTTAACCCCTAAATTTATTGTTGAAATACATCTTGATATTCCTTAATCACCACTAGAGTATTTAAATTTCCTTCTTCTATTATCTAATCACTAGTTTTCATCTCTACCATATACAACTCGCATCCTTTTCTTGCACTTCTTTTCTGCAGTAATACTGCAATTTTTCAAACTAATACTCATTTTGGATTTCATCTAATTAGCCATTTGTGTCTGTTTTGATTAAGACAACTAACTATTTTCTCTAGACAATTTATAACTTCTACTTGTTTTTTCCATCTAGTCATGCCTATGAGTAGATAATGAGACCCTAGCGAAAGAATATTTAAATTTGTTTCGCTAGGATAACCATTTAAATTAAGGAGACATTGTTTTATTTGACACGTTACTTTTCTTTTGGTAATAGTTTCTAACTGTACCAACCACGCATTTTTGAATTTTTCAGATTTCAAAATACACTATTCCACAATTTAGGGGCTGATGTAGCTTAAACTAGCCCCTAGATCAATTAAAACAAACAAAATTTGGTTTAATATGGTACCTTCAATTTCAATCACAATAGATTCATGCTTAGCTTATATGTCCTCCAATGTTGCGCTAATTTCAGGGATAATCCGGGCAAAATAATTCATGGTTGTTGCCTCTTGAACTACCTGAACATTCTAGAGAGATCTAGGATTATGCAGACAATATCTTAGAAACTGTGGCTTGCCACAGCCCCAACATTTCAATGGTTTCCTTTCCTTTATGCTATTATTTTTCTTGTTCTTCAATTATGTGGTTTTCGAGCCAGTATAAGACTTTGTAGGCAGAATTGTATTTCCTTTGCTAAACTTCTTCCTTTAATGATCCTTAGCAAAATTCTTGAGGTACCAAGGTTTCGGTCTTTCTATGGTCCCTCCCGCCTTGGTGATCTCTTTGTTTTTCCATGATTTTACACCTTCACTTCTATACTTGAATTGGTGATAACAGAATCTAGCCTTCCTCACCACTTCATCCATATATTTTGGATTTTTGAACTCAATTTTCTTCTTATACGAGAATATAACTTCTTTTAGGAACTATTGTACTTTGGCCTTCTCCTCTTTAAGGTAGGGAACAGACTGTAGGAAGTTTATAAAATTAGCCACAAACTCATCCATGGTTAGGTGTCTGAGCCTTAATTCATGAAATTCCTAGAACGGGTCATCATAATAACACTCACTTAGATACTGTGACTTGAACTCCTTCTGGAATTCCTCCCGAGAAACTATCTTTTCTTCTCGCAATTTCACATTTGTTACCTCTTCCCGTCAAAGGCTAACATTACATTGCAATCGATAAATAGCTAAGTCTACCTTTAGTATACTGTCGTACTCATACACCTAGAAATATTTAATCAACTTTTCCTCTTGCTCACTAGCTTTTAATAACCATTCATTAATACTCCAAAGTTGTGGTAATTCTTGTTGTCGAATTCTTACTATATCCACGAACTGAGAGGGCAGTGAGGTTCTATATTCACACAGATCCACAGAAAAATCCTCCCCACTAGTGATAGCCAGAGGAGATTTCCCCATCATTCTACAATAGTTTGCTTCAATTCAGCACCCTATGAAACAAACCAACTACTATGACTATGTCACATTTACTTCTACTACTTCTTACTCTATAACTATGTCGGTGCCTTTTTCTTAAACCTGGTCTGGCAACTCGTGCTCTAGTACCATTTCTCAGATACCCATCTTACAAGAAACTTACATTATTCTCAATGTCAAAATTGTAATACTAGATATGGTGCATTCCTTAAACTGTAATGCTACATATGGTGCATTTCTTAATTTATTTTTTTTCCATAATGAATATAATTGTAACTAGCTTCATGTGATTATGGTTGTCCATGTTTTTTTTAACTGAATATGAAAAAATTACTCCCTGTGTCAAGCACCCAACTAAAGTTTGTGAGGAAAGACCCACTTGATTTATGGTGTAGACCGATGTTCCTAAGTTTGGTTATAAATATCTTGGTACACATATGTGTTTCCTCCAAATCTATGAATATCACTTCTTTCAAAATTATTATAACATGAAGCTTGTCTCCCATCATTGATTAATACTATAATCTAGGGACCATGTATAGCCCTCGTTGTGTTTGAGACTCTTATTAAGTGCTACAATTGTTCCACACACTCGACCTAACCTCCAATTCACTTGTTACATGTTTCATGGCCCATGTGAACTGGGTACTATGTCACATGGCCCTCACCATGGCCAAGACATTGGAATTAAATGACCTAACTCTTTCCTCACTCATCAAGGGTGTAAAAATTCACTATCAAAACGTCGTCTTTTTCCTCTTTTGTCGTCCTTTCACTTGGTTCTTTTTATTTTCCACTAAAGTAGAAGGCTCTATAACGAAGAAATGTGGCCTCATATGCCACTTCAACTACATGCATTTTCTATCATTATCTACTAATGTAGGGTATCAAACTCGATCTAAGACCCTACCAACTAGCTTGGGTTTGTCTTGAGATAAGGTGGCTCGACATGTCACTCCCTTTCTGCATTCGCACTTATCACGAGTGATGAAATTTTAGTGGGGAATAACGAATGTCATACATGCTCATTTGATTCGCACCAAGTAATTTTATCACTTGCCCCTCTGTATATTCCATTCTCAAGAATTATAAAAAGAAATCCTTGATCTTAAGAGTTGTTCTAGATACCTTCTTACACAAGAATGAAGGTAAGGATTTTCCACAGGGTTAGGATTGGTGTTCTAATTGACTAGAAGGTAATGACTTTCGATGCTCTCATAAGGTGGCTCATAAGCCATTAGCATAACTCTATTCGGGATTTCAAAAGGCCCAGAAAATCATCGTGCCAACTTTGCACCAGTTCCTCTGCTTAGAGTACTCTTCATGGGATTTAATCGTAATATACATGGTCTTAGATGTGGAATTCTCTATGTAGTCTCTTTTTGTCTACATAACATTTTTTTTGATCTTATTCTTTTTTATATTCTCCTTGATTTTCCGCACTATTGTTATACAGGAATAGTGTCCACATGGATGCTACTATTCCCACTAAGATGTGTGGCTATCTTAGAAACAAACAATCAAAGTCTACTATTGATTCCTTTAAAGAAAATAGGTGAGAGGAGAACCAAGAGGGCCAACCTGAGTCTTGCGCTCGATTTCCTCTCTTTCTTGATAGAGTTTTACTGCTTTCTCTTTGTCTGCTCAGCTTCAAAAGGACCCGTAGAATCACAGCAACATACTACTATGCAAGAAACAAAGATCTAAGTTCATAAATAATGCAGGATCAGATGTGCATTAACCATATACAAGCATATATAAACAAGTACACAAGAATATGGAAGGGAACAAGAATAGCTTTATTCATATGAAAAGTAGCAAGAAGATTACAACCATGTGCTCTGACCCAGCATCAGCCACTAGCTAAGAAGCCCTTCTTCATCTCAAGAAAAGCAAAATCACCGAACGCTGTGAATGTACACCAGAATACCAACAACACTTCTCTATAAGATACAAAATTCCAGCCTCTGGATCTTTGTGA
>APFE031371464.1:2140-17396 GCA_000404065.3 Pinus taeda
TATATATGGATCCCTCAACCCAGAGATCCAGAGGCTGGAATCTTGTATTTTGTAAGGAAGTGTTGTTGGTTTCTTTGTGGAACATAATAGTGTTGGGTGATCTAAGCTTTTCATGAGGTGAAGAAGGGTTTTCATGTTGGGAGGATGATGTTGGGTCAGATCAATGGGTTGTAATCCTCTCTTCTAGTCTTTCTATCAATAAAGCTATTTGAGTTTTCCTCCACATTCTTGTATGTTTGAGTTGATATATGCATTTGTGTTGTTAATATATATCTGGTCCTATATTGTTTATGATAGTAGATCTTTGTGCTTTGATGGTATTATGTTGCTTTGACTTTACAAGTGCTCTTTGAAGCGGGGTAAGCAAGGAAGAAGCGACAAAGATTTGTCAAAGGGAAGAGGAAACAAGCAAGGAGCCAAGAGAGAAACTGAGGTTGGTGCTCTCTGCTTCTCTCTTATCTACTTGTCATAAAGGAAAACACAATTGACTTTAGTTTGTTTGTTTCTAAGATAGCTACCCATCTTAGTGGGACTAGCAGCTCTGACTGGACATTAGATTTCCCGATAACACCCCCCCCCTTTGGTCCATAGTGAAGGATTATTCATTTCCTTTTGCTACTGATCATCCTTCTTTTCTTCATCTTAATCCTGGTTAAGGATTCTTCATTTCCCTTTGCCCTGGTTAGGACTACCTCGTACATTTGAACCTACAAATTTTTTTTTTTTGTGCTAACTTGCCCTGTGAACTCTTACTTTAGTGATTGATCTAATCCAGTTAAGCCACTCTTAGATTGACTCCATAGCCCAATGACTTGAATACTTGTTCTGCCCATCTATTTTCTTAATTCCACCACCTAATCAAAATAAAACATCATGAGTACTAATAACTAGACTAAAATCCTCCCAAAACAAAGTTAAATTATAAAGAGAGAGCCCTCTCTGGACTTAGGTTGGCTAGAACCCAAATCTAAAAGATTAGGTTTGTGGTTACCTCAAACTATTCCTTCTTTGATAACTTCTAGGGAAAACATCTGAGTAATAACATAGTGGCAACCATACAGGGGACTCAAACCCCCAGCCTTAATAAACCTTTGAAAAAATTATATTTTTATTTTTAAGCCTCTTAAAGGGTTTATTAGAAGTTATTTCAAAAATTCATAAAAAAGGAAATAATCAGAAAAAGCTCGAAATCTGGCTTCATGGAGAACTCACTATACTAAGGCAAACCCTGATCCAAATCCTCCCCTTGTATTTGACAGTCCCAACCTTATTCTGAGAATAATCAGAAGACAAGAAAGATTAGTAAGCCCAAGACCTTTATTCAGATCCAATTCCTACCCTGTTTAGTGGTTTTTCATATAAGACCTCCCTTTTGATGAATATTTCGGCAATTCCCTATTTAGAACTAAGTCTGAGAGTGAACTTGAGGACACAGTTCTAGATCTAGAATTCACAATTGAACTTGAAGTCCAAAGTGCCTTCCATGTGATAAATGCCTTTGCTTTCTGATGAAAGTAAAAAGATTTGCACATTTCAGACATATTATTCATCACATATTATTCTGCAACCGTCATCTACTTACCCTACCTACTTAACCTAGCATTTTTACTTCTTTATTAGAGTGCACTTAAACTGGCAAACCCTTATCAAACTTTCTTTTCTTTTACATGGTGATGGCCTATCTAAGTCTACACTTATTACATCCAAGGGCTCAAATTAAATTGTTGAGCTCATTTTTTCACTCTACCTATCTACTTATCTGCCAAGATTACACAGTTTGGTCGGATCTTTATTCTATATTTCTACAACATGAAATTGAAACATTAACTAGCCAAATTTATATTGTTTGGCTATTCATTAATTGTGGCATAGGTGACAAACTGCACACAATTGTTTATTATACAAAAGTAAAAAAGTAGTGGCATTTAGACTTGCACACTTTCCTGGTCTTTCTTTTGTTGGCTTCATTTTCTTTCATTTTTTTACCTTTGTTTATTCTTTTCATCCTTTGATTTTTCTTTGAGGGTATACCCTCTTTACATTTTTTAAATTTTTTTATTTTTTCACAAATATGGAAAACATTTGCAACAGGTAAATGTATGAACATATTACATAGCTCATCAAGTCAATCATGATATATAACACCTATTGGTATAGGGGCATAACAATGGATCCACTTGGGGATGGCTTTCCCTGGTGGAAAGTCAATAACAGTAGATCAGAGGCTTCTAAATGACTTTGACTGTGTTCTGCAATATTCTTTTGCTCGCTGCTTTATTGTATGTATGAAAATGATACTCTGAAGCTTAGGACCTTCCCTTTGGGCTTCAACTCCAAAAGGTTATTGTCCAATCAAAACTGTGACAATATAAAGGATATAATATGTACATGAAGAACATGGTAACATTAGTAAGTAGGATCAAAGTAATGTTTCAACATTTGACCATTCACTAGTCCTTCTTCTTCTTCTGTACCATCTAACACTTTAAGAAAATATGTATTATTTTCCCTTGAAAGCATAGATGATGTATGGTCCTTTCCATAGGAAGTCAAACTTCCCATGTTTCCCGTTATCCTCTCTTCTGGAATTCCATCTTAACACTTTGTCTCCAAGGTATAAATCTTCTACCTTGGTTCTTCTGTCAAATATCTTTTTAAGCTTCTCCTGCAACACTTGGGATCTTTGGTACACCTCTTCTTTGGTCTACTGTAAATTGATGGTCTAGTTTATCCTTATTTGAATATCATTAGGTTCTACTTGAGCTTCTTGGAGTATTTTCATGTAGGAACTCCTAATGATGAAGGAAAAATAGCTTCCATGCCATATACTAACTCATAAGGACAGGTTCCAATGGATTTTTTAGTTGTAAGCCTGTCAGCCCATAATGCATTTATCAGTTTCTTGTTCCAACTTTTCTTGTTTTCTTCTAACAGTTTTTTAATGATTTTAATGAGACTCTTGTTAGAAGATTCAGCTAGTCCATTCTATTGTGAGTAGTAGGTTGTGGAATGGCCCAGTGTAATGTGATACTTTTTACTGAAACTAATCATTTTCTTTGATTTGAAAGTTGTAGCATTATCAGTAATGATTTTAGTAGGGCAACCAAACCTTGATAATATATTGGTTTCTAGGAAACCTATGATCACTGTGTCATTGGCCTGTCTAGAGGGGATAGCCTCTATCCATTTAGTAAAATAGTCAGTGGCAGTGAGTATCCATTTGTGTTGGCTAGAAGAAGGTGGATGTATTTCTCCAATGAAGTCAAGACCCCATTGTTGAAAAGGTTTCTCGGTGAAAATGGGTTTCAAGGGTAAAGGTAACAACTTTCTCTTGCCTTCAAAAATTTGACATTTATGGGAATAAGTCACAAATTTCTTCACATCTACAAACAAGGTTGGCCAATAGAATCCATCCCTTAAGATTTTATCTACAGTTGACTTCCAATAAAGGTGTCCGCCACAGTCTCCTGCATGAAATTCTTGGAGAGCCTTGTTAGCTTCATCTTTTAATAAACAATTCAATAAAATCCTTTCATGATTTTTCCAAAAAAGAGTATTATCTAAGATACAAAACTTTAAATCTTTCATTTTTAAAAACCTATTCTTGGTTCTAGATAACCCTGGAGAAGCTTGCAGGTTTTGTAAAACATAAATTACATCAGCATACCAAGGTGAGTCTGAAAAGGCCTAGCTGATTTGTAGAGTTGCCATCTCCTGCTCATTATTTAGTTCATTTATGTCCAGGGCTTGACAATTAGTTTATGCCATGAGTTTGGCCAATCCCTGTCCTTTTATCAGTTTTGTAGGTTTTATCTCTATATCATATTCTAAGATGGTAGCAATCCATTTACCTCTTTTGCCATCAATTCCACCCTGAGTTAGGATGTCTTTGACAACTGCATTAGGCACATAAGCTATCATATGAGAATATAATATGTAAACTCTAAAGTCTTTAATGGCTTTTACAAGTGAAAAAGATTGCTTCTCCATGATTTTGTAATTTAATGATGCATCTCTAAGTGATTTACTAAAAAAATTTATAGGTTTTTCACATCCATGATCATCCTTTTGTAATAAAACAGTTGTTATAATGTGTTCTGATGCAAAAGAAAAAATGATGAAGTCTCTATCAAACTAGGGACTTGTGAGGACCGGTGTTCTAATTAAGGCCATTTTAATTTTTTCAAATGATTGCTTGGCCTCTACTGTCCATTTGATACTTGAATCCTTTTTTAGCATGTTATTTAGTAATCTAATGAGTTCTACTAAGTTAAATATGAATCTTCTCAAAAAATTTATCTTCCCTAGGAAAGCTTGAAGTTCTTTAATACTTCTTGGATGAGGTATCTGTAGAATAGCTTTGATTCTAGAAGGGTCAATTCGAATGCCATCCTTGGATATGATATACCTAAAAGTTTACCCTCCTCCAGACCGAATAAGGACTTCTTTGGATTCAGTGAAATACCATATTTACTACATTTTAAAAAGACTTGCCTAAGATGGTCCAAGTGTTGCTGATTTGATTTAGAAAAAACAATTAGATCATCCAGATATATAACAAGAAAATCATGAATTTCTTTGGCAAACGCAATTTCCATTGCCCTTTAGAAGGTTGCTCCAATGTTTTTTAGTCCAAATGGAATTTTGATGTACATAAATATGCCCCATGGTGTTGTAAAAGTAGTTTTCTCTTGGTCATCAGGATGAACCAAGATCTGGTTATATCCTGAACACCCATCTAGAAGTGAAATTCTAAAAGAACCCACTACCCTTTGCAAAATATGATCCATCTTCGGTAAAGGGTATTTATCTTTAAGAGAGACCTTATTCACATTTCTCAGATCAACACATAACCTTATTTCCCCAATTTTCTTCCTAGTAGATACCATGTTAGACACCCACTCTGAAAATCTAATAGGGGCAATAATCCCTACTTCATACATGCGTTTAATTTCTTTTTCAATCAAAGGTAATAACATAGGGTTGATTCTTCTGAGTTTTTGTTTAAAGGGCTATTGATTTTCTTTCAGGGGTATAGTGTGTTGAATAATGGAGGTGTCATATGACTTCAAATCTTCATAACTTCAGGCAAACACATCCTGGAATTCCTTCATAAGTTCAACATATTTTAACTTTTGGTCAAGAGATAAAGATTTCAACAGTTTTATCATTTTTGGATTATCCTAAGTTCCTAAGTTGTACTTTTCAATATCTAATTTTAATTGTTCCATTTTAGGTTTCTTGGAAATGCCATTGGAATCAAACAGATCTTCTAAAGGATTTAATTCTTTTGGTAAATGATTGTTTTTTAGGTTAATAACCTCTCTTTCCTGATCAATTATTTCATCTAGGTCCATTTGTTTCAAGTCTTGAACTTCTTTTTGTGTGAATTTTGTGGGATGAAGCATATTAATTGAATTTTCCTCTAAAATGTTTGTTTCTACCTCATCTATTTGATTATAATTAATAATTGTATCTACATCTATGTAACTGTTAGAAAACTCTTCATCTAAAATTAAGAAGTTATTGATCTGCTCATCACTATCAAAAACCTGCCAATTCTTCAGATTATCAGGTATGGATGGTCTATGCCTAATTTCAGCAATAAAATGATGATTAGGTTCAAAAGGTAATGTGCAAGTGCTGCCAAACATTACCAGGCTGTGGGCTTTCAAGTTGTGCTTTCTAGGGATTGTAGCAAGTTGAGTTTCCAGAAAAGTGTTGAGAATTTCTATGATTTTTCCTCTATAATACCCTAATCTAGGATCCCTAGTTAATTATTTTCCTTTGAACTATTTAATGATTAATTATGAATCTCCTATGATAGACACCCTGATTGCTCCTAATCTTTTGACAAGTTTAAGACCCAGCAAGAGAGCCTCATACTCTGCCATATTATTGGTGCACTTAAAATTTAATCTGTAGGCATGGCCTTTAGCATGATTGTTTTCTAAATTATATGCCCAAACTCCTACTTATGCCCCTAGTTTATTGACTGAGCCATCAAATTTTAAATGCCAAAGAATTTCGTGTTCATAATTGGTGTAAGGGGTGGTAGGAATTTGTTTAACAGTGGGATCTAGTTTTTCATTCTCATCTGGTTTTTCTTTGGTATCTGATATTTCTTGAATCTGAACACTTGATTTTTATTTTTTAATTTCTTTTGGTTCTGCTACTAAAACTTCTAAGGTATTGGAAGGATTGGTTTATGTATTATAAAGAATGAATGAGTCCATATCAGAGTTTTCTAAGTAGATGGGGAAATTTTGTCGTTTTTACTGACTACTTACTACATATTTCATCAATGTTTCTCTGTATAGTTTCTTTGGTTGGCTGAAAACCGAGATAGTAGCATATGACATATCCAATTGAAAATATCCTTGAAGTTTAGCACCCCAGGATCTGGAAAATAACATACCATATTTTGGTGGTATATCTGCTACCACTATATCCATTAAGATTGTTTTTGCAGGGTATTATACCAATGAGACACACAAGTCTTTTATCAATCCTAAACACCTCAGATGACTAGAATCAAAAGAAAAGAGATCTTTGTATGGTCTAATGATGTCTAGGTCTAGCTTTTCCATTACAGACATGGGCATAAGATTATGAGATGCCCCAGAGTCAAACATGGCATTGTGAAGAATCTTATCATGTATGTTTAAGCTCACATAAAAAGGAGGAATTCCTCCTTCCAATGGTTTTCCATTTACTTTTGGGCCAAATATTAATTCAGGTTGGTCATCAAAAATGTTAACTGAGTCTTCAGTTCCAGTAATTTTCAGTGATCTATTGATTTGAGTTCGGTAAGCATCATGTTTAGCTAATTCAGATAATGGGGAAGCAATTTTCATCTTACCTACTTCAGTTTCTAGATTAAAGGTTTTTTCTACTTGGACTTTTGGATTTCGAACAGCAGTATTCTCTCTGTTTTTTGTATTTTCTGTGTTTTTCTCTTTTTCAGGATTGGAATCATTGTTTGCTAGTTCTTCTAAATTAAATTCTGGAGGTTCTTCCACATTTCCCTTGAAAGGAAGAGAAATGGAGAGTTGTTTATTATTTGGTTGATTATCAGAGACATCTTCAATAATGGGGTTAGAAGGATCACTATTTGATCTGGAAAGAATATGTATAGGTGTGGAGACTGTCTTACCTTTTATGGGTTGTTTTGGAACCTTTTGCTTGTTTGTTTTAGGAACATCAATCCTCCTACTTCTTAGATTGTATTGCTTATGCACTTCAAAGATGGTTGTGTCATATCCTTCCTTGAAGTCAAATGATTCACCTGATTGAGTTTGAAATTGTTTAAGAATATGGGCCTCTTGATCTTCTTGGGTCAAGAAAACTTGTTTTTCATTACTGAGTCCCATCAGATTTATTTGAGTATCTTCTACTGGATCTTTAGAGTTGGAAGCTTCTACATAATTCTCCTGGAAAAGGGGTCTAATGTTTTGGTCTGGACCAGTCTTCCCAATGTTCTGGTTTTGATTTTTTCTAAAATTAGGATTTCCCCCTGTGTTGGTTGGCTGACCATCCCAGGGAGCTTTCCTTTTAATTGTTTCCACTCTATCTCCTAGTCTATCCATCCCTTTAATTATGGCATCTAGATTTTATTCAAAGGGTGAGGCTTCTTCCTTTAATGGTATTCTCCTTTCACTCCTAGCCTTGGCTCTTTTAGACATTAGGTTGACTTCAACACTGACAACTATGCTTTGCATATCTTCCAAAGTACGAGGGACTCATTCTCTCAAATGGAAAGCCATGATAGAATCAAATCCATCTAGGAATTTGATTAAGACTAAATCAGGTGGGTGTCTGAGGTTTTTAGGGATGGCTTTATAGACATTGTTGAATCTAGTGCAGTAATCCTACACGGTTTCTTGTGTTCCTCTCTTTAGGTTTTCATACTCAGATTGGATCTAAAGAGGATCTTTCTCTTTCTCCCATCGGTTTAGGAATTGTCTATAAAGAGTTTCTAGGATGTCTATATTATTTATTGCTAAACCTCTGAACCAGGTTCTGACTTCCCATGTTAAACTCTGAACAAATATTCTCATTTGCACATCATCAGCATCTATTTCATAAATTTAAAAATAATCAGTCATCTTCTTGGTGTGTTGCTGGGTTGTGTAGGTACCAGTACCATCAAACTGAGTGATATTACTTTGGTAATCCTGGGGCATGGCACCTAAGTTTCCTGGTAGTACCAGGGGGTATACTTGTTTGCCATAGCTGTAGGTAGTGTTGAAACAATGGCTGGGGTTGGAATAACAGTGGAGGTTTGGGTTGTGGATGGAGGGCTAGAAGGAGTGGTCTGATGTTGAGTGGTTTAAGGTTGAGACGTATGAGGAAACGATGATGAGCTTGCAGAGGCAGAAGTAATTATAGAGGAATTAGGTGTTCCTTCAGTGGTAAGATCAGATTGTAGTGAGTTCTGCAAATGTCTATCAATTGACTAATTGACATCTTGAATTTATAATTCTTCGATGAACAGTAGGTCTGGGATCAGGTCCATTAATTCAGAATCAGATGAAGTCTTAGACAAATAGGTCTCAAAATATTTGTCAAAGGGTTAATCTTCAAGGTAAATCCACCTAATAGGATAGGATGATGATCTGAAGGTAGGCCGAGGACTATCAAAACTTCCTTGACTTTCTTGTCTCCTAAGAATTTTTGGGGTCAGATTGGGGTTCTCAAACACTTGTGGTGGATTGGGATCAGGATTAGCTCTAGTGTATCGAGTCCTTTCTGAAGCCAGGTTTTTAGGTTTTGTTTTTTATTTTTCTTAACTGATATCAAAAAAACTTCTATGACTTCTTTAGGATACTTTAGATCTATGGTTTTAAACTTTCTTAAAGATTTGTTATGACTAACGATTTAGTCATCCCTAGTATGGTCACCACTATGTTATCACTCAGATTTTCCTTGAAGTTGTTAGAAGAAGGAAAGGGGTCCGAGGTAACCACAAACCAACTTTTTAAGTACAAAATCTAGCCAATCTGTACTCAAAGAGGCTCTCTCTTTAAAATTTAGCTTTGTTTTATAGTATTTTAGGCTAGTTATAAAAGCTTGAGGGCTTTGATTATGTTTGGTGGTGGAATTCTGGAATAGATGGATAGAATAGAGTATCTCAGTTCATTGGGCTATGTAATCAACTGCAGATGGCTAAACTGGATTAGGTCGTTTCAACAAAGGAGGGCTTCACAAGGCAAGATAGCTAAACGTGACACAAATGACAACTTTAGAGGAGTGAAATGGTCTTGAAAAGGAAGAAGGGAAATTAAGAATCCTTCAGCAAATTTCAATATGAGGGAGAATGGGTGATCACTAATAAAAAGCAATTAAGAATTTCTTATTATATCGTAAATAATGGGATTGGTCAGGAAAGTTATTAATTAATTGTGGGGGTTAATTAATCCTTTTTTAATATGGCGAGGGTCGGGGTTTCTTAATTAGTTACAAATTAACTAATTGATCCCCATTAAACGTGTATTATGGTTATATTTTAACCGAGGGGCGGGATATATAAGCTTTTGGGGTTTTTACATATTTAAAATAATACGGGAGCGTGTGAATTTTTATAAGGGAATTACTTAATAACATAAATTAGTAGTTAATATGATATTGAATAGAAAAAAGCGCTAAGTCTAAAACATTTTCATGTGTGTATTTTAAATTTAGGCTAAGTGAAAAATGAGGGTTTTGTGGAAATATATGAAAGGAATGAATGACTTATAAAAGGGTATGATAATTTATAAATGGGCTTAAGTACTTAGGCATTTATAAATCATTGGGTCGAAGGTCTGGTCCCTCTAGAAGTCAGAGAAATGCTCTGAGCTCCTCTAATTTGATAAATACTTTAACACTTAGGGGAAATTAGTGAAAATTTAGGGGAAATGAGTAGGGGAGTTAATTATGTTGACTTTGCTTGCTTAATGTGCCTTCCATGTGATACATGTGTTTGCTTTATGATGAAAGTAAAAAGATTTGCACATTTTAGACATATCATTCATCACATATTATTTTGCAACCATCATCTACTTACCCTACCTACTTAGCCTAACATTTTTACTTCTTTATTAGGGTGCACTTAGACTGGAAAACCTTTATCAAACTTTCTTTTCTTTTACAAGGTGACGGCCTATCTAAGTCTACACTTATTACATCTAAAGGCTCGAATTAAACAGTTGAGTTACTTTTTTCACTCTACCTATCTATTTATCTACTAAGATTACACAGTTTGATTAGATCTTTATTCTCTATTTCTACAACATGAAATTGAGATATGAACTAGCCAAGTTTACACTGTTTAACTATTCATGATTTGTGGCATGGGTGACAAACTGCACACAATTGTTTATTATACAAAAGTAAAAAAATAGTGGCATTTCGACTTGCACACTTTCCTGGTCTTTCTTTTGTTGGGGTTCATTTTCTTTCATTTTTTTACTTTTCTTTATTATTTTCACCCTTTGATTTTTCTTTTAGGGTATACCCTTTTTCACATTTTTTAAATTTTTTTTATTTTTTTACAAATATGGAAAACCTTTGCAACAAGTAAAGGTATGAACATATTACATAGCTCATCAAGTCAATCATGAGATATGACACCTATTGGTATAGGGACATAACACTCTCTACCTAGAACCACTGTCCCCAAAGCCATAAATTACTTACAACCATGGGCTTTTTTTTACGGTTCAGCATAGGAAGCTGGATGTGGGGGGGCGCCATATTGTACTTATCTGAATCCCATCATGTTCATATTCAAATGGGACTAGGGAGAGGCACAAACAACTTCGCTGAGCTAATCACAACAAAATATCTCATACAATTTGCATTGGAAAAACATTGTAGTGATCTGCAATTATTTGGTGACTCAAAAATTGTCGTAACTAGATAAACAAAACATCAAACTACTCTATATATTCTCTGAGGCATATTTTGGATGAGGCACACAGACTCATTACACATTTTGACTCATTTGTATGCCTTCATATTTATAGGGAACGAAACACAGCTACCGATCTACTATCCAAAGAAGTTGTGGTCAGGCCTCTCGACACTTTGTTGATTCAGGAACAAAGGGATGGTATTCATTACCAGTTTTACCATCGACCATTTATGGACATCATAGACTAAATGGCTCAGCGGGAGCCTAGTTTTTCTTACATTTGCTACCATTTTTAAATATTTCATGCTTTTAAATTATCGGGTGTATATATAGCAGACATACACTCTCTATGTAGAGTTATTTTGTTCAGTTTTGCTAAACTTCTTCGTAAAATAGTGCCTCCCTGTGTGGATGCAAGGCACTAATTTTTGTTAAATTAGATACTCCTATTTGTAACAGGCACTGTGGCTCACATACAATGTATGCACTTTACATATACAACATGTAATTTTCCTTCACATAATGAAAATTATGATTTTTCCAAGAAAGAAAAAACTTATAAAAATATTTAGCGTAATAAATGAAAATTTTAAAATCTCATAAAAAAATAAAAACTTGGAAAAAAAAAAAAAAAAAAATTAATTAATTATTATTATCAAAAAAAATTATAATTAAAATTAAATATATAAATTTAAATACAAAATTTAATTAAAAAAATAATTATAAAAAATTAAACTAAAAATTTTAGTTATAATGACTAAAATAATTAAAAATATATATATATAATTAAATAAATAATTAAATAATAATAAATTAATAACCTTACTACCTTACATAAACTCGAAATGAATGCCGTTCATTATGTGATGTCTTTAATGCCCACAGTTCTCCATTTTCCAACTTAAATGTTTGGTTTATATAATTAATATATATGTAAGTATAATATACTGAAAATGTATATATGTATATTAACATTAAAATAAAATTTATTAAACATTCATATATTATTGTTTTATAAAATTTTAATTTAATGAAATTTCAAATTTATGTGGAAATATAATCTGAAGTTTATATATATATATTAAAATTTTTGTAACTAAATAGTTTAATGGACAGATTCTGTAGGTAGAAACCCTGTTTCTGACCGGAAGAGAGTTGAAGGGCACTATTATTGGTAGAAACCCTGTTTATGACAGGAAGAGAGTTGAAGGGCACTATTATATGTTTTTTTAGGTTGTGAAATAATTACAAAATCATTTTCATGCACAGTGGCAAAATAAACATAAATCAGTTTTATGTATTTAATACAGTAAAAAGTTATGGAAAATAAATTCATGTGTGTTAAACATATTTTATAGCTTAATGTTTTTATATAGGTAGAAAAAATTTCACTAGATTTTCAGGTAGAAATCAAAGTTCATTGTAAAGGGTTTTTTAGGAGAGATTTACATAGAGTAAATATTTATTTATTATGTTTATTTATATAAACAGTAATTTGTCTTTTCTTTTCAATGCAAGAAGACATTTTAAAAAAGAAAAAATTAAATTAATAAGATTGTGACATAAAGTTAATATTAGGAAGAAGTACAAAATTGTCTTCAAAAATAATATAAACTTTCATTAATCATTGGAGAGTGTAATTATTGGAGAAATTTTGGGATAAAAGGGTTTGTATTTTGGAGAAGTCTCACTACACATGTTGTACAAATTAGATTCATGAAGAGTTTATAATGTAAAGTTATGCAATTTTTAATAAATTATCATTTTTCATTTTCTTTATTTACATGCATTCTCCCGGTTCATGTTTGTTATTTTTATTTAATTTTAAAAATTCATGATTTAATCTGGTAATTTATGAATCTGACTTAATCAATTTGTATTTCACTTAATATTTAATTGATTTTTTTGCTCTTTAGGATTTGCGTACTATCTGGAGTGTCCAAATTAAGAGAATTTTTTTGGTTTATTGTTAATTAAATATTCTAATGAATGACATTAATTATTTATTGGCAATAATTCATAAAGAAATCACATAAATCAAAATATTTATTTTATTTCTCTTTTTATGTGTTATTTGTTTATTTATTTAGGGTCTATTGGTTAAATGTGCAAGACTTTTAATTTAACTTGATTAGACAAAGAATCTTGTACACATAAATTGATTTATTCATTTTAAATACATGTTATCTAAAGATATTTAAGTCAGATTTAAATAATATGTTGCAAGTTCAGGTCATAATAATACATATTTTTCTTGTAAGAAAGCATATTCACATTATATTAACATCAAAGAAATACATAATTTACAGTCTAGAGAGCATGGGGGGACTAAGTCTCTTGCCCATCGAGAATCTTTTCCCTTGTGTGGGAAAACTAGAGAGAGTCCAAAAATTCTCTACCCCTTGAAGGGGAAACCAGAGCCAAAATATTTGTTGGTCATGTTTATATCTGGTAAAGGGTTGACAAAAATCAAAGTTTAAAATGGTGAGCCTAGCAGGTCTATGCCATTTACATGCAAATTGAACAAAAACACCATGATGAACCGACCTAAGATTCTCCATGGAGTTCAGGGAGCTAACACCTACCTATGGAGGGGCCACACTAGAGTTACATTGAAGCCATATTGGATTTTCCATGCACTTGTGCACTGCCTTGAGCCTAATCATTGCCTGATTCATCCAATACTTCTTCCATAATGTAGCAACCATTAGGGCTAGGATAGGTAAGGGGGTCTGCTACAGGTGGATACAGAGCATAGGAGGGAGGGAGGTGAACTAGTAGAGCCTGGGTGATAGGAGGTGAAGGTGAACCCACGAGAGGAGAATGCAAAGACGATAGATTTTAAGAGGAGGGGGATGACATGTTTGGAAGAAAGTTGATTTTTAAGTCCCTGGCCAATCGCTTAAGGGAGGAGGAGGAATGGATGTGATAGGGAAAGAGCTCATAAATCCACCCTATTTCTTTTGACTTCTCTTGCTCTCTCTCCTTTATCTGGAGAGCAAGGAGGTTTTGGAGAGCTCAGAGCATAGGTCGACCTTCACTTGTTTTTTCCTCCTCTAAAGCTATCATTTAACACCTTATGTAGGTGGCAATTCCATAGTCAAATAGAGTAGCAACAATGGCATTGTCAAAGGTGGTTGGGGAATGTCTATGACCCGTCCCTCCATTAGGACGATGACCATGGCCCCTGTCTTGATTCATGGCAAGGTAATAGAGGTTAGAGGAGGTAGAGTTGGAGTCAAAAGAAGCGGGGGAGGCCATAAGTAAGATAACCATAGGAATAAAATATTAGGAGATCATAGTATGAAGTTGTACTCCCAAGCTCAATTGGAAAGAAAGTTGGACAGGTGTATGAAGCCATCATTCACTTAGTGGGGTATTTAAGGCCCATTGATGCCACTTGGAGGGAGGCAAGTGCTAGGTGGGGAGTTTTACCATTTGGTCTGAGAGCTCACATCCTCTTACCATCGAGCACTCATATCAAAGGAGCATGATAGTACATGTTGTCCACGCTTCATTTTCATATTTTATTTAAATATCACACATACCAGTTTCTCTTTAATTTATTTTCTTGATTACATTTTCTTTATTTAATTTACTGTGTTGCATATCTCTATCTTGATAATTATTAACATGTTGACAATTGGCATGAACCTTATTAATCTGTTATAACCCTTTTTGAACTCATTTATTTGCCACTGTATATTATTGGTGGAGTAAATGTAATTTTTTTTGTTTTTATGTATTGTCTATAAAGTAATTTAGTACATAATATTGAGTTATTTTACATTTGCATTTAAATAAATAACATTATACTCATAATATAGAGATAATTTAGTTTTTTATTTTATTTTATTCCTATGTTTTTCTCATATGTCTCTTTTCTTTAATGTAGGGTTGAGTTATTCATTTTAATTGTGTATTTTAATTATTTATTTTAATTATGGATCCTATATGTGCACATATGTTCCTTTCCCTAAATCTAAACCATTAAAAAAAATTCTCTTCCATATCATTAACCTAACCTTATTTATTTGTTGAAATAGAAAATCTTTATAATTGTAATAAGTACAGGGAATAGCCCCAGAGGTAAAGGGAGGTTAGCCCTTGTCACCTAAAGTGGGAGTGTTCTCCAAATCCTCAGTGAATGTGTTCTTATGTTTTTCTTTGCTATCGGAACAATTTGGGAACCAACATTCTTCTGGCATCGTTGTCAAGGAATGAATTGTCAAGTTTTAGTTTTCTTGGTAACTTGACTAATTGATTAAGTCTATGACCTGCTAGTGAACATGATCACAACTGCATGCTCCTCAAAGGTTTTCAAATATATATTTCTTCACCTTTTTTCTTCACCTAGAA
>APFE031371473.1:0-30810 GCA_000404065.3 Pinus taeda
TTCATATGCATTGGCTGAAAATTTCCTTTTAATTTTACAGGGTCCTATTTTCTTCAGTTTCAGTTTATTATAAGTCTTTGTAGGAAATCTCTCTTTCCTCAAATATTCCATAACCAAATCTCATACCTGAAACTCCTTTTCTCTTCTTTTCAGATCTGCTCTTTGCTTGTACCTCTTGCTGCTTTCCTGTAGTTTACCTTTGACTTCTTCCTGTAGTTTCTGCATTTGTTCAACAAAATCTTCAGCACTTTCACTTCTAGCTTCTTGTTTTCCCAAGTCTCTAAGCTCATATACTCCTCTCGGATGCATTCCAAAGACAATATGAAATGGAATCATTCCAGTGGTTCGGTTTGGTGTATCATTGTAAGCGAATTCAGCTTGAGCTAATGCAAAATCCCACTATTTGGGATTCTGATGTACTAGACTTCTTAGTATATTTCCCAAGCTTCTGTTCACAACTTCAGTTTTTCCATTCGTCTGAGGATGGTAGGTTGAAATAAAACTGAGTTTAGTTCCCAACTTCTTCTGAAGTGTCCCTCAGAAATGCCCTACAAATTTAGTATCTCGATCTGATACAATGCTCGCAGGTAAACCATGCAATATTACAATCTCAGAAAAGAATAAATTGGCTATGTGTGTAGCATCATTAGTCTTCTTACAAGCAATAAAATGGGCCATTTTTGAAAATCTGTCTACAACAACATAAATAGAATAATTTCCTCTCTGAGTTTTTGGTAAACCCATAACAAACTCCATACTCACTGCATCCCATGGTCGATCTGGTATGCGCAATGGCTGATATAGACCAGTATTTTGACTCCTTCCTTTGGTATACTGACATACCCTATATTTCTCAACAAACTTTTTAACATTAGTTTGCATTTTAGGCCAAAAAGAAAAAGCATTCACGTGAGCGAAGGTTTTACCTTGTCCAAAATCACCAGACAATCCTCCACTATGCTTTTCCATAATTATTTTCTCCCACATGGAACATTTGGGAACACATAATTCGTTGCTTTTAAATAACAGGCCTCCTTGGATAAGGTAGTCCATCCACTCACTTCTGTTATGGTTCACCGGATTTTGAACTGTTGTGTAGATATCTTAAAAATCCTCATCATCCTTGTACATTTCTATCATTTCATCAAAACCTACCACACCCACTTTAAATTCTTGCAAAAGAAAACTTACCCTGCTCAATGCATCTGCCACTTTATTTGACTTACTACTTTTATGATTTATTACAAAAGTGAAACTTGGCAGAAATTCCACCCATTTAGCGTGCTTTTGATTTAACTTTGGCTGATTATTAAGAAACTGCAAAGCGTGGTTGTCTAAATATAAGATGAACTCCTTTGGCAACAAGTAATGCCTCCACTTTTTCAATGCCTACACAATAGCGTAAAATTCTTTATCATAGGAACAATATTTCCTTTTCACATCATTTAATTTTTCACTGAAATACACTATCGGTCTTTGGTCTTGACTCAGCACCGCACCACTTGTAAAGACTTTCTCAAAATTTGGCAATGCTAGAACATGATTTTCTGTTATCTTCTTTTTTAGCAAATTAAAATTCCTGTCAGCTGCTTCTGTCCATCGAAATGGCTGATTGACCTCCCTGATTGTCTCAAGGATTGGTGCACGAGTAAACCCCTTTATAAATTTTTGGTAGAAACTAGCAAGTCCATGGAAACTTCTTACCTCGAATACACTCCTCGGAGTAGGCCAATTTCTAATTGCTCGTACCTTTTACGGATCCATTTTTAAACCTTCTTTGGAAATCACAAATCCCAAGTATACTAGTTCTTCTTTCATGGAACTACATTTCTTCAAATTGATTAGTAGTTTTTCCTTCTGCAGAGTTTTCAGGACTAACTTCAGATATTCCAAATGCTCCTCTTTACTTTTGCTAAAAACCAGAATATCATCAAGGTAAACAACAACAAATTTACCTGTATATTCTTTCAAGACTTCGTTCTTTAATCTCATGAACGTGCTGGGCACATTAGTGAGCCCAAAAGGCATCACTAATTCCAGATGCTCATATGGATAAGGGATAAGTTTGTTGTTTCTTTGTAATGTTGTCTTTCATGCTCTTTTATCACAGAGTTGGATTCTAATAATGATCAATACTCTGATTTAAGAAATGTTTTAAAAGCATAAGGATAAGGTTATCCGAAGCAAAGGAGAAAAGCGAAATATAATGCATATCCCATTCTTTTAGTGCTCTATCTATCAATGAATGTGGATGTCATATGTTGTTTGAAACATATATATGGACAAATCTTGTCTTAACAGAGTGCAAAAGTTCACACTAATCTTGCCATTTATTTGAGTCCGAAGAAGACCCTAGTATTATCTTATATGTGGGTCCTCGAATGGTGGGTTTAGCAGTAATGGAACTATGTCGGGTTATAAATAATAGTGAGCATTGTCTTAAATAATTATGACTCTGTAATTTATGATAAAGTGTAGTTACCATCGATACATAGATTTAGAGTTTATGATATTTCATGCAATACTTTAAGCTTCGATGAATCAAAATAGTATATATATATTTGTGTTGATTATGACGATGGCGGACCATCGATATGAGAATAGAAGTAGCCAAGCGGCTACAACTGCAGAGAAAAATGACGGGACGGTGAAGGATTCCTCCCTCAAGGTTCGTGTTTGTGAGTTTGGATTTTAACCTAAAATGTGTAGCGTTGTTTGGTATTGTTCTTGGTTTTTAAACACTGTCCAATCTTAGGTGGCCATTGGGTGACTCTATTTATATGCATTTGTAACACTTTCGTAAGGTTGTTTTAGAATTCAGCTGTCCTAGATGACCAGATTTCACAGTCAACAAACTGTCTGTTTTGGTGTTTGCAATGGATTGGTAAGTAGTTTTACTCTGGGTCTTTACAAAGTTAAAAAAATATTTTTGATCTAGAGTATTTTCTAGAAAATCAATGACAATACTAGCTTCTGAAAGTGAATATAGCCATGAAACAAATATTCATCTAATAAATTGATTTTCCCTAGTTTCTAGAATCGTGAACGATTTTAGGGATTAGATTGGATGAGGATTTGATCCTTATTTTTTGTTTTTTTATAAATGTAGCCTACAACCATGTAAAACAATGGCCATTAGATGAAGAGCAGGCATGTTAGGCCGTGGAGGCCAAGAGATGTAATTGTGTATTTCTTTGATGAATTATCCCTGTGTGTTCTGCTTTATTTATTTTTGTGTATTCAACAAGTGTATTCGTCCTTTATTCTTGTCTGTGCAACCCTGTTGATTAATAAATATATACAAATTGTGTTAACGAGTGAGGAGATCTGTTTTCGGTCGATCATTGTAGAGATCGACATTGTTTATAACGACTGTGTGATCCAGAATAAGATGTTGTGTATAACTAGTGGGAATGCAACATATTGATGTTGCATGTATTTGTGTGAGCCAACCAGAGCGAATGTGCAGAGGAAGAGATGGAACAATCCATGTCAATGTTAAAAGTTAGCTGATCTCAAGCGCTTGGTTAAATAATTTTTTTTTATTTTCTGTTATCATGTACACATTAGACTTATAACGACTTACCATGGATTATAAATTCCACTTTATAAGAAAGGGATGATGCTTAACATGATATTATACCAATTTTAATAAGTTTTTGTTATATATGATAAAATCAAATATTCCTTGTTATTTTTGTGATTTTTGTAAAAATAAATAAATGAGAAAATGTTGAAAAAGAATGGAAGGACATATGTTGTGTCAACAAATTAAATAAGGTATTGCCAACAATGAAGAATGTGTTTCTAAAAATGTTTGCTTGTGGGTAGGGGAAAATTATGCATAAGGCATGATGAATGAATATTGGAAAATTAGAAATTTTTGAGATACATGCAACATAGATTTGAAAACTCTTTTGGAAAAAACTTGGGAATTCTGTGTGGAAAAAAGTAGCTTGCATGGGTTAGTAACTGCTCATTTTGAGTTCTGTAGAAGTGTTAAATTCATATGGATAATTATTTATCACAAATTTTCTACCTATAAAATTTGATTATTTTGTTGGTTTAATTTTTTATGAAGTTCTAGTTATAGTTATGAAATTTGGGTAGTAGTATTATGTATAATGAATGATTTCATTGTTATGCCTCTCACTCTCATTACTTAAAGGGTAGCTTCATAGTAGGTAGTTGTGGCTTGGTGCTATGGAGCCATCTTACTTATTATGAAAACTAGAGCATAATTGATTCTTTTTATTTTATATCTAAGTATTCAAATTCTTTTCCTTAGCTAATCCTTCTTATGTTTCTTGTGGTTGCAAGAAAATTTCAACAATTGATAACATAGATGAAAAATATAATTTTACAAAACCAATAACCTTAAGTTTTTGGATTGAATCTGTCCCATAGGCAAAGTTTTAATAATAGACGAATATGAACTTTGCTTAATCATAAGGCATACTATTCACTATGATAGTTAGTCTAGTATGGATTTCACTGTTATAGTTGAATTTTAATAACACCCTTAACTTTTCTTTTAAACAAAAACATACTTGTTTGTACTCAAAAAGTACTCCTCTTAAACTAATCATGTCATATGATCGATGGTTATTCTTTCTACACTTCCTCCAACACCTTGTTGGCCATGAATCATTCAGTGTATGTCCAAACCCAATTTTACAATTAGTATGTAGTTACATATATTTCTCATACACAGGTTGTGAAAGTTGCAATGTTTTAAATTCTACACAATCTAAGTTTTTAGGCACTATGTGTACCAAGGTGTGATCCTAAGGTATTTACCTCATTAAATCACCCCTGGAAATAAAAGAATATAACTCATTTATCCATTATCAACAATTGTTATGCTTTCCTCTTCAAACCGGATAACGTTATTAATGCTCCCTCTTAGGTAAACTTCCCAATATTTCTTGGTAGGAAATAGTGGTGCAACATGTGTATTCCAATTGGTATGATTGTGAATTTATTGATTAGATTGCTAGATCTCAATATATTTGTGCACACCACCTTGATTATGAGTACTACTTAGTCATTATCTTCTAATTTTTAGCCACGAGTTGTTGCCTCGATTTGTTATCCTCTTTCTTCCTCGTGTAGAACATTTTATATGTTACCTTCTACTTGAGTGTTTATTAGTTTACTACCAGCTTAAGATACTTTGATTTTGATAGGCTGTATTAATGTGAAAGCTTCTCGTTTACCATATATTTATTTGTTAATTCAGATGAGTGATGTTCCTAATCTAGTGTACAATTATTCTTATTCATTTGGTTGTTATGAGCTGTTCTCTTTCTACTTCCAGTTCATCCAGCACAACCATATCCAATATTTTTGTCATTTCTATTATTATAAGCATGTATAGTTTGTTTATATAAACACAGAGATCATTGTAATTTTTTCCCTTCCCACAAGAAGTACATTTGCAAGATCTAACATCCTTCTACTGAAAGCATATTTCTCTTGTTTCATATTGGAAAGATCCTTATTTATGGGTTGTTATTAACATAAATCCGTTTATATTTAGATTGATATGAACATCCATGACACATTGAAATTTAGTGAACTATTAAGAATGTGCTCTTACGATTAATATTGTCTTTCCACTATTAATCGAGAAGCACTAGTAGTTGCTTCCATTATGTATTTTTGCTTTTTGGGTGTCAATCCCATTGACCTACTTATGAAGGTGACAAAGTGGTTCATGTCTGATGTCTTCATGAATACAGTAAGTTGTATTGAATGTGTGCACACTCTTTACAATTCTAACCCCAATTTAGTATAACTTTGAATATATAATTTGTGGTTCTTATTTATTTTAGTTACAGTTATTGTTTTAATCAATCACAGTTGTAGGTAAAAACTATGCATGTCCAATGAAATATGCATATAATACTCACTATAGTAATCTGGTAAGGTTAAGTTACCTTCCATAGCACTTTCTCCAACTTGAAAATTACATTCCAACATGTAGATGTACCAATCAAACATTAAGTTGAGAGAAACTTTTTTTTTTCAATACATAGTCATATACAATGACGTGTCCTTCATGAGCTTAATGATTCCTCATGGGAACCTTTATGAATCGATATCAAAATATTGAGAGTTTCTTTTAGGATGGAACCCACTTAATTCACCATTAACTTCTATTAATGTTGATAGTATGTCATGGACTTCTTACCTGTTGATTCATATAGTTTCCATATATATACTTTCATTTTATATGTTGTCCATGATCTATGGAAAGAAAAATACTTAACATTTTATCTCATAAAGGTTCAACATTTATTCCCTTCACATTTATATACATATGATATTTATTCCCTTAAGTTATGTCCTTGACCAGACTATCTTTATCAAAATTAGTTGTATTTTATAAAGCTATGTCCTTCCATAAAAAATCATGCAACTCCTAATTTTATTTTAGTATAAGCAGAATAACATGATGACCATATCATCAAATTTTTAATCAAATCACTTATTCCCTTCCTTATTTATACATAAATTTCATTACATAATATATTCATTATTCTTCTTATATATGCACTACCCATAATCAAATTGAATATCTCATTATTACTATGAGTATAACATCCCACTTTCAATGCAATAACAATACTTTACAATTATTACTAAATTGTTTATTCCTCTCATTCTATCATGACCATTTAAACTATGCATGTATCATGGTATAGTCGTCCACTCTCACAATAGAATTCAACAATAACTTAAGTTCTGAAAAAGTTTCACACATATACTAACTAGAACTTTAATCTTCACATCATGTGATAAGTAGTCACCATAACAAGTAACTCATTGAGGTTTGAAATTTCTACTTATTAAATAATCATGTTAGTTGTTTGATATTTCCTCTCTTTCCTCTTTACTACATTAGAATTATTTTTTTCATTGTAGCCTTTCAAGGTTTCTCCCCAAACATTTCTAATTCTCGCTCCTAGATTCCAATTTCTAAACATTGTGACAGTGCCATGAGTTGCATGGTACCAAAATATTCTAACATCAAAACAAGGAGAAAATGCTGAAATCCATAGTGTAATTTGTCAATTCAACATGTGTATCATAAGTAACTTAGAATTATTTCAGCTAAAAATTTTCACGTGAGCAATGAACTAAGATCCAAATCCCTATTATCTGTACCTAGTGCAAACCATGATCATAATGCATAAGAATTCATTTTTTACCTTCTAGTTTTATGACTTACACTAAATATCTTGATTTCTTAAGTGAATAATCGTTCAAAAACAAGTCACACCCTCGCTTGCGATGAGAGGACAAGAGAGCTAAAGTTAAAATTGTTGTTCAATGACTTAGCTTGGACATTGTTTTCGGGTAGAAGATGGTCATGCACTAGTCTTGAAAGACCATATGATAATGGATCATGGTGTATTAATTCTGAGGGGTAGCAACCATCTAGGGTTCAAACCCGATAATACCCTCCTTCTCTGGTCATCAGCTTCGAAGGATAGTGTACGCAAAAAGTTTTTTCGAATATGGCTCTAAGCATTCCAAATTCACATGAGCTAAGTCAAAACCTTCACAGAATATAATTGATTCTCATTTTCGGTGCCGAATATTACAATAGTCACCGTACAACATGCTTTACTCCTTTAATAAGCAACTCCAGCCTCTTTTCTCAGGAAAATTTCCAAGGACACCAAAGGGAGCCTCCATGGACAACCCCAACATTTCTATTGTATGATTTGATTCGAGGAGCCTGCTAGTATTTTAATCTCATAAATTCCATGCTTTCTTGTCTTTGGTCTCCCACATTGAGAAGGAGAGCAGAGTTCGAGCATCAGTGTGAGTGGATCAAATGCAGCCCATTCTACCAAGAGATTTTGTCAACAATTAAACACAACGACTTAGCCCTCGACTCTTCTTACAACAACCATACACTATTTTCATCCTCGCCAAAAGAGTAAAGTAAATCAGCGTATAATAGGGATCCCAAACCACACTACACCACTCTGTTAACTCCTCAAAACACTTATATTCAACCTATCCACTCACACCACATATGATAGCCCCTTACTACATCACAAACTTACTCTACACAAACATATCGATCTCTGCACTATTCCCCTAGTTAACTTCACTTTACATTGAAGAGGAGATAATATCGATATGAAGGGTGAAGGGATCAGCTAGTTCTTTGCAGGTCTTCAACTCCAAACTTGCAATAATTCCATAAAACAAACAATGGTCCCATCGATACTTCACTAGGCTTTGAGAGCTAACTTTATATGAAGGTCGAGGCATGTAAGATGTGAAAAATCACTTCGATAAGGATAACCATCAAGCTTTATCCACTGACTACAATGTCTCTTGGCAAACAAATATGCACTGCCCCTGTTTCCAAAATTACCCATATCGTAATACGCTGTCAGTGTTTAATTAAATTCTTTTTCTAAATTAGAATCTCTTCACAGAATACAACTGAGGTTGGTAATTTCATTGATAAGCATTATACAATTGAAATATTTATGGAGGCAACCAATAAGATAACCATTATCCCAAATGAGTGAATAACTTTGTGGAAACACACTCATTAATCTAACGTTTCTAGGTCAATAGATACAAGAAATAGAAAAGTGGCATCAACAATCGACAAGAAAATCCTTTTTTTCCATTTTTCATCCACTCAGTTAGGTAGGAATGAGAATTTTCCATCAATGATCGATGGAAATTAGTTCACCACGGGTTAACTGTAGAATGTGATAATTTTGAGTATCTACAATCCACAACATTCGATAAGTTATTAAATATTGTAAACATCATATTTATAGTAACTCGGTCATGGGAAAGTTATTAAATTGATGTTTACACGTAACCCGGTCATGGGAGACGATTATGATTACCTTAATATTCACAATCGATTTTGTTGGTGGTTGATTATTGTTCAACACTGTAATGTCAAGTGTAATTTCCACAACGTCCATTTTTTATTGTGATTCTTCAAGCAACATCTAATTTTTTAAAATGGAATCTAATCTTATTTATAAAGAATTTTTTATCCATTATAACCTTCCGAATTTGGAAATAAATAACCAAGTGACATGGAAATGATTTGCCTTAAAACATTTAAGAAGTAGCATGTAGGTTATTATGAGTAGTACTTATCTGTATGTAAAATTTTGTAGGTTGACCTTGTCGGTAGAGTTCGAATGAATGTCAAAATTGATCAAAGGTGTCACTCTATGCACAATCAATATGAAACGAGTGCATGCATTATTATTTCAAGGATTGATTTCAATGTCGATGGATTCTAGAATATTTTTGTTCTAGAAATTTATAACTAAACCCTTCATTAGTACCTATAACTCCTTCGTATCTTGTAGAATTGTGGTGACCCTTAGGCAACAATATGTGAACTTAGTGCTCTCATACCATTTGTAACATACCATGTGAGCCTAATATGAGAATTAACTACTACGCTCCCATTCCTTAAATTTTTCTTTGGTTAAAGTTAAGATTCAATCAATCATCACAAGTATTACATGAACAAATCCTTATAATACCCTATACCCATATTCTTCAAATTTTGACAACATTAAAGAAAGGAGCCATACCCCTTGGGTATCATACTACAACTCCCCTGAGGCTTTACCAGATTCATGTTGTGGACTCTTACATTCAATAAATAGAACCTTAATACAAGATTCCAATTCAACTCTTATGCACGTATCATCCAAGGTCAAGATTATGCATAAAGAAATACCTCATTTTTTATCTCAATATCAACATAAATGAAAATTCAACATAATTATTTTAACGCTAGTATTACTAATAACACAGTCATAATCCTACTGCCACATTTGCATGTAATGTTAAAATGTGTATCTTAGGGATTATGCACACTTAGTTAAAAGAGTAGCATTGGATGCATAATTCATAGCATAAATAACATGCACCATAGTTTATATAGTTGAGCCTTAATCATAGTTACCCAATTTACATAGTTGACTCGAGCACGATTACTAACTGTCACAAACAAAAGACAATAACACCAATACTACATAAGATCCACATCTTATGTTTCTTTAATAAAATTAACTCGGATTGAATTGATATGAAATGGATGTCCCATGCACTCATATGTAATTAAATCATGCACACAACTAACATAGGAAAATCTACTTATTCATAGCAATCATATGTACACTATTCAGTCAATTTATATGTAAAAACAAACTAAGAATTTTCTCTTATATGCTTCAGAATTCACAATATAGAGAGTAAGTGTCAACATTTAAACATCCCATGCAACTAGATTATTTGAAATGATGTCACATGGGAAAGACCGAGCATGCCACCCAATTTAAAATAGTCTTCCACGAGTTCACCCTTGAGTTGAGAATTGTTGCCATGGATCAATTCTCCCTCTTGTTGATCTCTACAATCGGTATTTAATACCTTCTTTCATGATATGGTTTCCATTAGAGGAGTCCCACTTTTATGGATCTTTTTCATCCATTTGCCGAGGATTTTCCGAGAAACGCTAGCCTTTACCTCTCGCAAGGATTTTCCTCATCTTGATTTAGCATATTTCTCGAGCTAAGTGGCTTAATGGATATTTATTTCCAAATCCATTAGTCTCACCTACATTTGGATCTAGAATCCTTATCATGAAAGGATTATCCATTCCCAAGCGATTAATTATTTTATTTATTTCATAATAAAGCATTTACTTTTCTTGTTACACATCAAACCTAGCTTTTCTTGTTACAAGGGATGGGTGTTATAGAGGAATGACCCTCCTTGAAAAATCTTACAAAATATCCATCTATAATATAGGAAGGATTTTTTATCTCCAACAAAATGAGTAAGTGCTTAAACTCACCCTCTAACCTAATCCACTCACAAATATTATTAAATTTCTCCACGAAGGCTTCTACCACTAACAAAATATCAATCCTTTTAACAATTTTATCTTCACCAACATGGTGATTTCTCCAAAATGTTTTAAGCTTCATTTGTCCAACATCCATGAAATCTTTACCTATAATGTTTATGCCCAAGTAATCAAAGAGATTGTCCACTCAAGGTGTTGGCCGCGGACTCAACCAAAGGATTCCACAATTCCATAATTATAATTTAAATCTTCATCTTTATATCTTCATAATTATGTTCTTCATCATCACTGTCGTGCTCCTCATCGTAATTTCTACTTCCCCATCACAATCACAGTTATCATTCCATGGAATTCCACATTGAAAGCAAAATTCATGACTACACCTGAAAATAAACAAATTTAATATTAGAACATAAAAATCTATCTTAAAAATAAAAAAACATAAACAAAAACTCCATGGAATCGTGTACCTGCAAACTATGTGCGTACAACCATGGGTGCGTTCAATCATATGTTTGCAGTTCGGACACCGCTTCCACTTGTTGTTCTCTTACAAGCAAATTCAACTCTGCACTTACAGCGCCCAACTGAGGGGCATATTCTTCAGAAGACATGTTTGTGTGCCAAGGAACCTTACACTCAATACAAAACGAGCGGTAGCATTTCTCGCATTTTGTTGCCTTTATTGTTAGAGAAGAATGTGATGAGGAAGAAAAGGGAGCAATCAGGATATGGGCAATATACTTTCTCTGAATCTGCAATTTTTTCCTCTTCAGACCTTTTTATTAAAATCTCAAGGCATTTAGATGGCAGGAATTCTGCATTGCTGGTTCACGATGTGTTCGAAGAAAATTGAATTTACAAACCTAAATTGAAAATCGAAAGTCGAAATCAAATATATATTTATAGCAGAGCATAAGTATATCCGTCCGGCAGGCCGACTTAGAAGCCGACTACGTTCATCATAGACCACGTTCTCCATGTGATGACCACGTTCATCATATGACCACATTCTCCATGTTCATGATGTTGATGATGGTAGTTAGGGTTTTTTTATCATAATTCAGTAGTGAAAACAATGATCTCTGGCTCTACGAAGACTCAATGGTGCTGTGATTCTTATGGTTTTTCTTGGGTGGAGGGTTTTGTTTTTTTTTTCCAAACTTAATGGGTTAGTTTTGAACACACATGTTTTTATTGATTTTTTATTACTATTTTTTTTTGCATTAATTACATATTCTGGGTTTTCAACAAATTAATGTGGTGTATCACAGGACAAAAGTGAAAAAATCAGTCAATCTTAGAGAATGAATAGCAAAAATTAAGAGTTGTTAAGAATTAGGAATGAATTAGCTGTTACTAAATTAGTTATTACATTAATTAAAATAATATTGAGTTCTAAATTAGTTGTTATGGATTAGATATCAACCTAAACTAGTTTTTATTTCTTTATTTTAATTATATATATTAAATAGATTAATTTAAATATAATTAAAAATATTATAAGACATTAAAATTAGGAATTATCCTTTTAGCAAATTAGTTATTAAATTACTTAAAATGATATTTAGTTATAAATTATCAATTAAGAATTAATATTAATTCATTTTGATTATATAAATCTCTATTAAAATAGATTAAAAAAATAATAATATTAGAATATATTTATTAATTTTAATAAAAAAATAATTTTAAGTTTGTTAATTTTAACCGTTTCTCAATAAAAATGAAAATTGTATTAGAATAATTTTAATAATTTTATTAATATAAATTTAAAAAATTATAATGAGAATTCAAATAAAAGAAAAAATATTAAAATAATCCGTTATTCTTATTGAAATTGAAAGTGAAAAATAAAAATAAAAATTAAAAGAAGAAGAGAGGGTCGGAATTGAGCTCTCTCTTAATTTCCAATCATCATCTCTCACTAAAATCAAGAACAGAGGGTGGGAATCCATCTCTTATTTCCGACCATCACATATGTTGAGATTGATTGCATGTTTCTCAATATGGATAGCTTCTCTAAGCTTCCTATGATGTAAGTGATCAACCCTAGCAATGAGTCTATAATCTTCAATGCATACATGGTGCTTGGATTTGTCCACATGTTCAACTAGAGGTGATGAGATAGAACAATTGTGCCTAATGTATGGTGCATGCTCTTGGATTCTCTGGTTAATGGAGCAACCAGTTTCTCCAATGTAGGGAACCCCATAGTAACAAGGGATTTACTAGACCCCTTTCATGTGTTTAGGGTCTACAAGGTACTTAAAAGATCTAAGAGAATTTTTAATTGTATTAAGAGGTTTGAACGAACCATAAACTATCTTCTTTTTAAGGATATGGGAAATCATGTTCGTGGTCCCATGGATAAATGGAGGTTGAACCTTAGACATGGGATCAACACGAGTATTCTTAACCCTTGATTATTTAAACCCGATGTTAAAGACCTTGAGTGTTTGAGTTATGCTATATCCATTATTTTGAAATAATTTAAGAAGATGAGATTTCTATTGCTTGAGGTGGTTCTCATCATAAAATTTTGAGAGCACGTGTTGTAAGAGTGATAAGGTATCCAAATTTTTACCCTCAAAAGTGATGAGAAGTAGCATAAATATATTTTTCCGTGTGAGTTTTTTTACGAAAAACTTGGTGAGAAACATCACCATCATTCATTATAGAGAAGAGGATATGAAGGAAGGGAAGACACCCATTCACCTCAACCTCCATCATGAATTTGATGGAGTTGGATACAGAATTAAGATTGCTAAGAAACAAGTCTAATTTCGAGTGTCCATCGGGGCAAATAACACAAGTATCATCAACAAACCTCTTCCACTTCTTAGGGATAAATTGAGTTGAGGCTCAATCCTTGGTCACAAAATCCTTCATGAATAAGTTCACAACTATAGTGGAACGCATTGCAACTGCACAATATTCTTCATAGAAATCACCTTGAAAACTGAAGAAAGTTGAGGTGAGGCATAGGCAAACTAATTTGGCACTATGAATGTGAGTGATTCTAGTTATGACACCAATGGCCTCTTGAATATGGATTTTGGTATAAAGGGAAACAACGTCAAAACTTAATAACAAATCCCAAGGGTCCTCCCTCATATCTTAGAATTCTTTAGCAAAGGAATCAGAGTCGTTAACAAAGGAATCAATGCGAGAAATAAGAGGTTTAAGATTTTGAGCCAAGAATTTAGCAAGAAGATGAGTAGGCCTATCTATTGTGCTAACAATAAGTCTCAAGCGAACCCCAAATTGATGAAGTTTTCGAAGCCCATAAATTCTAGGGTTGAGGGGAATGCTTTAAATAAGTTTTTTAAAGAGAGGAATAAGGGAATTATTAAATTTAATGGTGGTCGTTACTTCTTTAGTGACTGGATTAATGGGATTCTTATTAAGCTTTATGTAACTACCATTATTAGAAACATGGTCAATCATTTTGTTAACATAATTAGATTTATCTAAAATGACGATGGCCCCACCTTTGTCAGCTTTAATGATGACAATGTAGGGGTTATTCCTTTGGACTTGAAGGGAAATAAATTCTACTTTTCTAATGTTTCTTTTGGGAGGCTTAGAATTCATAAGAATGATAGCACAATCTTTCCTAGTAACCTCAAAATTATGAGGAAGGTCCCTAATACCATATTCAATGTTACAAATAATGTCATCTATGGGAATATTTTTAGGGGAAGAGCGAAAAATTAATACCTTTAATGTTAAATAATATTATTTGGTTATTTATGATTATGAATTCCATCTATTGGAGGAACTAATCAATTTTCCCCTAAATTTAGATTTTTTTTAGCGAAATAAACATATGGATCACTCAAGTCACGCTAGCACTTATTGAAAATATTTATGATATCAATATTCTCTATAAACAACCTCTTATATTTTATGGTTCATCTTGCCAATATAAATCATAAATTTAGATATATTGTGATGAATTTATGCTTTATTGTGAATTTATTATGTTTGTATTTAAAGTGATTTAATAGGAAAATAAACACAATATACAAATTATTTAACTAGTGAAAACTATGAGTGGAACTATAGTAGAAATGAAACGCCATAAAGATAATGATTACATTAAGAAACCAAATATGTGAAACCAAACAATAATATGAACCACTATATGTTTCTTCTTAAACAAATGAGAGTAGAAGGAAAAATATAAAAATCATCAAGTATTGTAGAGATATGAGACACTCTACTCTCCTATAATCTCCAATGAAACATTTTTCTCCTTTGATTTGTTTTCTATCTACTCTTGTTAGTGATCAAATTTCTATAATAGGGGATGAAATATTGTTCCCTCTTTTAACTAAAGTATTAACACCCCTTCTTCATCATTAGGTTTATATATTTTTTATATTCTCTAATGCTTATATAACACTAGTGTGTTCTCATGTGCTACTAACTCCACATAGCATAGTGATGGTGAGTATATTGAATCTCTACTTGAACCTGCAATATATAATTAAATGTTACTTTTTATGGGCACAATCTTTTCACACTACAAATTCCTTTTGATGAAAAGAAACTCTATGTGAAAGATATAGGAGGATGGGATAAATTATTTCCATTTTTTCTAGATAGATAGAGATATAAAAGGGTTAGGTCAATAAGTTGCATAGTATATTGAAAGAATTTTGTTGATGTAAAGTTTATGGGTTCTAAATTATTGGAGTCCCTTGGGACTACTAACCACTCTTTTAACTCGTGGTTGGAACTAACCTCCTTTTAGATTTTAGAGGAAGGGCACGGATCCCACAAGAGGATTTCAAGGGAACCTATGCCCTAGTAATTATTTTCAATATACCGAAGGAAAATCTCCTAATGGACCTCTCAAATATAGGGAAATAAAAGACGCTTTTATAAAGGATAATGTAACCTAATCATTGCCATTTCTAGGTAAAGTGAACATTTTCTCAAGGCCATACCTATATAGATTGATTCCTAAACAATATTGTAATAAGGATCCTAAATGAATGGAGTGACCTTGCTGGCGGATGTGGACCAAGGACAGCAAGTTTCTCTTTAGTTGTGGGAGATATAAAACATGATCAAGAAGAAAGTCTGGGAGACCAGGCAGTTTAGGCCTGATTGTGCCAAGCCCTGATGGCTTGATTTTTGACTCATCTGCAAAGTAAACTACTCCATCAACATTGTCATTGAAATCTTCAAAAAAGTCTTTTCTATGAGTCATGTGACAGGTTGCTCCTGAATCAAGCAGCCAGTCATTTTTCCAGGACGCAAGCGAAGTGTTAAACAAATATTCATTTACTCCAATGTTACATTGTGCTTCAATATAGTGAGCGGATTCAGGTGCTTTACCTTTGTATGTATCATCAGTTTTACCTTTTTGTTGGTTTCTTCTCTGCTCAATTTTGTCCAATGGTAGCTTGCATGTAGAGGCATCATGTGATCCATTTATTTTGCAGTGAATACAATGTAAATCTGCCTTTTCTCCTTGAGGATGTCTGCCCCCCCTGCCTCTGAAGTATCTTCCTCTTCCTCTTCGTCCACCTCTTCCTCTTGTAGAATCTTGAGCAGGATATTTTTCTTTATTAGCCATGCATACAGTCTCTTCAGAAGATTCAGGGACTGTCTTCTTTCCAAAGGTTTTTTCCCTTTCAGCAAACTTTTTCACAAGAGAGTCAAAGGTTATATCCTTGAGATTTCCATTTGCTTGCAAAGACTCAAGATAATTGGAGTATGTAGGATACAGTTCCTTGAGAAAAGAAATAAGAGATATATCTAGCTCAACTTTAGTGGATTTGATGTCATGCACTATAGATTTTATTTCAGATGCAAGAGCAAGAGGGTCATTATTTTGCAGTTCAAGAGTGAAGAGTTTGATCATAAGTTGCACAACTTCAAGTGCAGAATGTGAGTCATAGAGCTCTTTCAGTTTTTGTAAAGCTTCAAAGGCAGTTGAGCATGTTGTAAGGTGACGACTCACCTCCTTATTTACAGACGCTGCTATTAATGCATACGCTTTGCTGTTCTTGTTTTCCCAGATGGCAAGCTCTTTGTCCGATGTAGGCTTTTTTGGGTCACTGTCTCCTTCTCTGACACACACTCCTTTCCACAGCTCATTGAAAATGAGGGTGTGTTGTACCATCCGGGACCAATCATAGAGATGATTGAATGCATTCTGTAAAAGGTTAATTCTGCTGATATAAAAAACTTTTGCTGATATATACTTCTGATGGCAAAAAACATTGCTCTTAAAAAACTTCCGCTGCTTTAAAAAATGATTTTGCTATGGAGAAAAAAAATCATTAAAATTCTGCTACATATATCACCATATATATTTCTCTGCAAAAATCAACATATATAACAACATATTCACAATTCTGCTACATGTATCACTGCAAAAATATTACGATATTTTGGTGATGCGTGTAAAGCACTCAGGCCAAAAGTTCTGCTACAAAGAATTTACATGAGCAGGGTGGCCGAACAGATTGTTCAATTCTCAATTCGAATTCAAAACAATTGAAATCGCATTTACAATTCTCCAACTTACAATTCTGCTAGACAGAATTTACAATTCTCAATCCGCACTCAACACACACTGTGTCCCCCACAGAGTGATCGAATACCACCTCCGTCTGCTTATTGCAGTCTGGGAAATTCACCGTATCTATCATCTTCTCCCAGTTCATTCCTCTCTTTCTTTGGTTATTTCCTTGGTCCAGGTTGTTGCTGGCGTTGGGTTTCCAATCGAATGGAAATTGGTTTCGCCTCTAGAAACCTCTAGGGTTCTAAACCAGTACTGAAGGATCCGCGTATTGTGAGACCAAAAGATTATTTCACTGTATTTAATTAGGGTTTTCAGTCGAAACCTAAATTTTATATGCACTTTGAATGTATCGAGGTCGAGGGATCCCAACGCATAGACAAACCGTAGATGCCACAAATAGAAATAGAAATTGAACTATGACGATTGAGAGATCATCGCTATTCACGAAGCAAATAGAAATAGAAACTGAACTATGACGATTGAGAGATCATTGGTATTGATGTATCGAGTCTGAAAATTTATGAAGCGTGATCCCTGGAAGAAAAGAGAAGGTTGTAGCCTTCTATAGGTCAGCACCTACTTACTAGTACATCAGCTAGTACAAGAGCTAAGGGGGTTGTAGCTCCCTTCCAAGAGAAGCTGGAGAATGAGAGAATGTTGTAGCCTTTTGCAGGTTGAAGCCTGCATACTGTTATAAGACTACACCAATACATAAATATTGTAAAAATAAGTTTCTTATTAAAAGACAATAGAGACGAATTGTAGCACGTGGTTTTCACCCACATTGGGTTTCCACCTTATATCTTGCGTTCTTGTGTGTGATTGTCTGCTCTATATTCACCGTACCTATTACTGCTTATATGGTTCTAATACACATATTAAAGATCAATTGACTAAATGATAAGTTTACAAGGTATATGATGGTTGCTCTAAACACAGTTGAGTATATATGCAAGTTGCATTAAGAGAAGTAGCGTATATAAATCTATTTATGGAAATGAAATATTATTAAATTGCTAATACTAATTCACCCCCCCCTCTTAGTATTATTTCGAACAATTGACATCAGAGTAGGCCCTTTAGAAGAAGCTTGATCACTTGAAGAAAGATCTATCATCATGAGTAACTACGAAAGAGAGGAATCCATTATACCACCAATCTTTGATGGGATTAACTTCATCTATTGGAAGGTAAGAACAAAAACCTATCTTCAATCTCTTGGAACAAATGTTTGGGAAATCGTGGAAGGAGGATACACATTTCCATCGGCAATTCCTACATATACAACAGGTAAAAAGCATTATGAAACAAATGTGAATGCTATCAATACTCTATTGCGGAGTTTGTCACAATCAGAATTTCTCAAGGTTATGTAGCTCAAAATTGCCAAAGAAATATGGGACAATATCATTCTAATCTATGAAGGATGCGATCAGGTAAAACGTGCAAAACTACAATCTCTTAGAATTCAATATAAAACTCTCAGAATGCACAAATATGAAAGTGTAGCTAATTATTTCTTATGTATATATGATATTGTTAATCACATGAAAAACTTGGGTGAAGTGATAAAAGAAGTTACTTTAGTTGAAAAGGTTTTAAGATCTTTGTCTTCTAAGTTTGAATCAAAAGTTTCTGCCATAGAAGAAAATCAGGATCTTTAGAGTATTGCTATGTCACAGTTGCATAGAATCCTAACTGCTTTTGAAATGAAAAAAGGGGGTCCATCAGATATGAGAGAAGCTACATTCAAAGCTTTAGAAAAAGGAGAACTGAATGAATCAGTATATACATCAAAAGGAGAGGAAGAACCAAACTTTGTCAAGAACCTTCAATGGGGTTCTAGAAGATTCAGAAGTAAAATACCTTTCCAATGTTTTTCTTGTGGAAGAGTCGGTGCCCCACAATGATAAGCTTGATAAAGGTAAGGAATCAACAAAATGGAATATAAAACAAAGTGTAAATAAGAAAATCTACTATACCCATGAAGATAGTGATGGTTTATCAAATAGTGATGAAGATGAAAATAGTAATGATTATAGAATTCTTATGGCTTTTGAAGATGATGATTTATTGGATGCTTTAGATGAAGATGGTCTCTATGAAGAAATTTCTAAACTTAAAATATGTTTAGAAGAAAAGAGTATGATTATAGATACTCTAACATTCCAACTTGTGAAAGGGAAAAATGCAATGAAAAGTTACAATGTGAAATTGTGGGTCTAGGAAAATAAATTGACAATCTCAATCTTAGGTTTGCTAAAGGATCAGAAACTTTAGAAGAAATTATAAAAGTATAATGTTATCCTCTAACAAAGACAGGTGTGGGATATACTGAAGAATCATCTCAAGCACAAAATCCATCAACCTCCAAAAGCTATCTTGATGTAGCAAGGAGAAGTGAACATGTTGGCAGTCATCAGCAATGGCTTAAAGCAGATCACCACGTAAATCGAGTTCAATCTACTTCAAGGATGAATAGAAGCTATAACAAACCACATGTAAATCATTCTCAATTTGCTTCAAGAATGAATTTCAATGCAAACTATAATCACCAATTTAATAGATTCGATAATCACAGGAATTTCTTTAATGGCCAATGTTTCTCATGTCATAAATTTGGATGAAAAACTACTCAATGTGTTGCTTACAAGACCATCATGACTCGAGAAGCAAAAAATCAAATGAATGTGACTGGGATCATGAAAAGTACCTACAATAACTTTTCTACTCTTGAAAATGAAATAGAATGCTTTATCTGTAACAACTTTGGTCATGAAGACATTGAATGCGGGAGTAAATTTCGACAAACATCTCAGAAGGAGCAAGCTTCATTAGGTCCCAAAACATGGAGAAAGAAAGAAACACAAACCGAAATATGTGGTATAGATTTATATGCAGATGGACAAGAAAAGCAATGCTACATCAATTGTGGATGCTTGAAAAAAATGACAGGTGATAAAGAAAAACTTCAGTCATATAGTGCCTTAGAAATGGAAAAGAAGGTCTCATTTGGAAATGACACTCCTGTAGTCATAAAAAGTAAAGGCTCTGTTCTCTTAAAATAAAAGGTTAAAAATAGAAATGTTATGTATGTTTATGGATTAAAGCATAACCTATTGAGTGTTAGTCAAATGTGTGATCAAGGAAATGAGGTAATATTTTGATCAAATGGATGCGTTGTTCGTGAGCTTGATACAGGAGAAATAGTGATCAAAGGCATAATAACTCCAAATAATTTATACATACTCAAGGGAGGACAAAAAAAGTGCTATCTAAGCAAAAATGATGAACACTGGCTATGGCACAAAATATTGGGGCATCTAAGCTTCCCTGAGATAAGGAAAGCAATCAAATTCCAGGTTGTTTGTGATCTTCCTGACGTCAAAATTCCAGAAAATACAATATGCAAATCATGTCAATTCGGTAAGTAAACCAAAACACATTTCCCTGAGAAGGAAGGATCAGCTAGTAAGGCCCTTAAACTTGTCCATACTGATTTATGTGGTCCATAAAGGAAAAAGTCACCTTGTGGAGAAGAATAATTTATATTGTTCATTGACGACTTTTCTAGAATGTGTTGGATAGGACTTCTAAAGCATAAAGACGAAGCATTTGAAAATTTCAAAGCCTTCAAATCTTTGGTTGAAAACGAATCAGATCGCAAAATCAAATGTCTCAGGTCTGATCGAGGAGGGAAATTTACCTCGGATGAATTCTTTGACTTCTGTGAAGAACATGGAATAATAAGGGAATCATCTACTGCAAGGAATCCTCACTAAAATGGAGTGGTAGAAAGGATGAACATAACTGGTCAACAAATGGATCGTGCTATGCTAGATGAGTCTGCAACTCCAGCAACCTTCTGGGGTGAAGCTGCATTTTCTGCCATCACTATTCTCAACAAAAAAAAGTGTTTGAGTAAACAACACTCAAACTCCTCATGAACTTTGGTATGGTAAGATTCCTACTGTAAAATACTTCAAATTTTTTGGAAGAAAATGTTACATCAAAAGAACTGATGAAAAACTTGGCAAGTTTGAACCTAGAGCAGATGAAGGAATTATGCTTGGTTACTCTTCCCAAAGTAAAGGATACAAGTGTTATAATAAAAGATTAGAGAAAATTATTGAAAGTATTGATGTTGTGGTTGATGAAGCAGGGGAAAATCCAAAGCAGGTAAAAACTGAAGAGTCAGAAGAAGATGAGGATTATCCTTCCACATCAAATTAGACTAATGCTGAAGAAGAAGAAACCGATGAAGCACGAGAAGAGTAGATAATGGAAGAAGAAAATATTCCATCGAGATATGTTCAGAAAAATAATGCAGAGACTCAAATTTTGGGATAGAAAGAGGTAGGTGTACATATAAGAAGAAATATTATAGAAGCTTCAAGCTATCTACCATTGCTTTCCTCCATCGAACCGAAAAATATACACGAAGCATGCAAAGATGAATTTTGGGTCAAGGTCGTGAATGAAGAGCTTGAGAAAATTGAAAAGAATAGTACTTGAGAATTAGTTCCTAGACCTCATGATAAAAATATCATTCGAACCAAATGGATATTCAAAAACAAGTTGAATGAAAATGGCGAAGTTTTTAGAAACAAGGCTAGACTCGTTTGTAAAGGATATGCTCAAAAAGAATGTATAGACTTTGAAGAAACTTTTGACCTTTTACTAGACTTGAAGCCATAAGAATGTTCCTTGCTCTTTCTAGCTTTCAAAAGTTCAAAGTATATCAAATGGATGTGAAATGTTCATTTCTTAATGGAGATCTAGATGAAGAAGTATATATTGTGCAATGAGATCGATTCATCCTTAGAAATGATCCAAAACTTGTATGTAGACTTAGAAAGGCCCTCTATGGTCTAAGACAAGCTCCAAGGGTCTCGTATTATTGTCTTGAGAAATACCTTCATCAACAAGGTTTTTCAAAAGAATCAGCTCATAGAAATCTATATATAAAATTGACAATGATAAATTGCTAATACTTGTTATGTATGTCGATGATATAATTTTTGGTAGTAATAAAGAAGCCATGAGTCAAAACTTTGCTTTGGTAATGCAGAAAGAATTTAAAATGTCCCTCCTTGGTGAACTCACATATTTTCTTGGTTTACAAGTTCAACAAAATAAAGATGGTATTTTCCTATCACAAACCAAGTACCTCAAGGAGACATCGAAGAAATATGGAATGGAATATGCTAAACTAGTATGTACCCCTATGGTAACAAGATGTCGCCTCAGCGCAAGTGATGAATCAGCAGTAGTGCATCAACCAACCAACAGATCCGTGATTGGTAGTCTACTCTATCTAACAGGTACCTAACCAGAAATCATGCATGCAGTGGGAATACTTGGAAGATTCCAAGCAAATCCAAAGGAAACACACCTTCAGGCAGTCAAAAGGATTTTCAAATATCTTCAAGGAACACAAAACTTTGGTTTATGGTATCCTAGAGATAGAGATCTCACACTTCATGCATATACAAGTGCAGATTGAGCAGGAAGCATGGATGACAGAAAAAGAACTAGTGGTGGTGCTTTCTTTATGGGTTCTAGATTAGGGTCTTCGTTGAACAAGAAACACGTTAAATTGCATTATCTACAGCTAAAGAAAAATATCTGCCTACTGCATCTTGCTACACACAACTTCTTTGGATGATGTAAACATTGCAAGACATTCAAATCACATGTACTCCACCCATCTCCACTCTATGTGATAATAAAAGTGCAATTAGTATTTCAAAGAATCCTATCATGCATTCCAAGACCAAGCATATACCTATCAAATATCATTTTCTCCGGGAACAAGTGCTTGAACAAAAGGTCAAATTGGAGTATGTTCCCTCCAAGGAATAGGTTGCTGATATATTCACCAAACCACTACCCAGAGGGACATTTGAATACCTCACAGAGAAGGTGGGAGTAGTTGATGCATCTTCTTGTCATTGATACTTATCTGTTTCATGAGTTTGATGAAGCATATCCACGTACATACACCGGTTTCTCTAGATACAATCGCGTATACATTGGTTTCAAGAATATCAGTGGGATAGACTCACAATGAAAAAAAGTCTGATATGGGTCTGATAGTGATCATCTGGCACAGGTTCACGGGGAGAAAATACTTCTAATAATGCATTGTCGGCATTATCTTAGAATATCTTGGTACAATTTCAAAGTTGTTTTTGTTTGAGGTGTAATAGGTGCAAAGGGAGATCATGGTTACTGGTTTGGTTGGTGATTGACAAATGCTGCTCATGATAGTTGTTGATGACTATCAGAGTCTTGTTTTAGATATTATGTCTCTATGTCATGTATATATTTTATTATCAAGGTCATTTAATGACCTATTTTGTTTCCCCACTATGCCTGGGATTGGGTATGTAAAGTTCTTGTTTTACCATGTATAAACTTTTTGTGTATCCCCACATGGTTGGGTGGATGAGTCAATCTTGGTATATTCCCACTTGGTTGGGAGATGGATGTGTGTATGGGTTTTTGGTGGTAGGAAGGTCATTTATGATGTATAAATTCATGTTCTTCATGTTGAACACCTTTTTGTAGACCATGCTTATAGTCAGGGGGAGCATGAACAACACACTTCAACATATCAGAGAATAAAGCATGTACTCAATGGGAGCATAGCCCTTTGGCCTTGATGACAAAGGCGGAGAATGAATTGGGGTTGCCATCAAGTTCAAAGGGGGAGATTCTTAGCATTATGAAACAGGTTTGGCACTATGACATAAGTGTTGTCCTTGATGGCAACTCACTTAGATGACAAATCATAGTTTAGGCTCTCAGAATGAAGGAAAAAGAAATATACGCAAGTTCCTCTTGACAAAGCTGTGTATACACGCGGGATCACCAACCAAAATGCGCATATGTGTATACATGCACTTTCACGCAAGGAAAAGAGTGTACATGTTGGAAAACTTGGTTTTGGTCTATGGTATTTGGTCCTTGGTATTTTGACCCATGGTATTGGTCCAAGGTATCTTATCCAAAGTGTTGACCCCAGATATTTGGTCCAAGGTATTGCTTCTAAGTGGTTTTGGACCATGATATTGAGTAAGGCGTAAGAATATAAAAGGACGAGGAGATCATCAGGCAAAGGCACTCAAGTATTGAATATCTAATGAAGAGCAAGATCTAGAATACTGGTCATTGGTTTATGGTGCATAGCTGGATCTGAATCAAGGAGGAACCTCAGCACTTAAAGAAGGATAAGTTTTACTGATGGGTCAAGATCTTAAAGATTGAAGAAAAGTATCTTTGTGTGGTTTTGATCTTTCATAATTGGTGCATGTCATAATCTGTAAATCTGATGAGGTGGGTATAATTGATGTTTGAATAGTTGTAAAGGTTAAATCATCTTTTACAGATCTGCACACAGGTTTAGTATAGCAAAGGCATGTATACACGTTGGTTCAACATTTCAAACAATGTATACACATGTTTTCCTTCATATAACAGTGTGTGAATGCGTGTTCGACACATTGAAATAGCGTACGTCTCATAAAATATGTTTTAGCTACTTTTGTTTGTTGTTGCAGTATTCTGGGTTTTGGCTTAGGTTCTCGTATTGTTACTATATTCTGTTTACAACATTTAGAGAAGTGATTGTTTGATTCAGTTTTGGTTAGTGCAAGGAAGATTTATTGATGGAGATATATTTTGGTGTTTGATTGATGCTATTGATGGATCTAGTCTGAAAATTTATGAAACGTGGTCCCTAGAAGAAAAGAGAAGGTTGTAGCCTTCTGTAGGTAGAAGCATGCGTACTAGTATAAGACTGCACCAGTATAGAAATATTGTAAAAGGAAGCTTCTTATTAAAAGAAGATAGAGATGAATTGCAACACGTGGTTTTTACCCACTTTAGCTTTCCACCTTATATCTTTTGTTATTGTGTGCGATTGTTCGCTCTCTTTTTACTATACCTGTTACTGCTTATATGATTCCGAAACACAAATTAAAAATCAACTAACTAAATTATAAGTTTATAAGGTATACATTGGTTGCTTTAAACACAGTTGCGTATGTACATTATTCAATCAATTTATATGTAAAAACAACCTACGCATTTTGTCTTATATGCTTTAGAATTTAAAATATAGAGAGTAAGAGTCAACATTTAAACATCCCATGCAACTAGATTATTTGAAAGGATGTCACTTGGGAAAAACTGAGCACACCATGAGTTCACCCTCGAGGTGAGAATTACTGACATGGATCAACTGCCATGGATTAATACTCTAGAAATTTGAATAGAAATATTACAAGAATCCCAACCAAAAAAGATGCAGTGAGAATGACCACTAACATACTTAAATTATTACCACAAAAAGGTCCTTTATTTTTGTGTTTCATAAATCATTATTAAATCATTACATGCATAGTTCACTAGTAAATAATTACTCATTTTTAATTGCACAATTATATTGATTATATGTTCAAATATCTAGACATTCTATTGTCATGGATCTCAAAAATATTACTTAGAAGATATTTGGAAATATGAATGACTGTATGGTTTAATAAATGTTAGAGGTTAGCTTTATTCAATCTAATCACAATCATTCCTCCATAATTGGCCTAATCAAAGTGACTTCTCTATAATAGTCCTAATCAAAGTGATTTCTCTATAATTAATGAAGTATTAGCTAAATTAGAGAAGGTGATTTTCTTTACCACGTTGGATATTCATTCAGGATATAATAAAATCATAATACCAAAATGGTGTTTAAAACACATAAAGGTCATTAACTTTTGGTGATATCATTTAAATTTACTAATTCACTTTAATATTTGGATGAAATTTTATCTAGAAGGAATTGAAGTGGACCTAGCAAAATTGAAGTGATGATGTAATGAGCAATATCCAAAACTTTGAAGGATTCTTAAGCTTGATAGGATATTACCATGGTCAACAAGCTTCATAAATAATGTCCACAAAACATCTTTATGGCTATCATCCTCCATAGGTCACATCAACTTTGAGAGGAAAAATAAAGGTTCAAGCAATGTATGACCATATAGAGCACCAAAAGTGAATATACAACTATTAAAGAACAACATTATCATAACACAAAATAGTATTAAATGAGTAGATCAGCATTAAACTAAAAGATAATTTAAAGAGAATTGACATTTTTTCCCTTACAACCATACAAATAGATGAGATTCCAAAAACATTACTAAAACATCAAATGAAGTGTTAATTATTTATTCTAATTTCTATTACAACAATAGCTTATAATTCAAATTATCTATAGTTTGAATAATAAATATTCAATATTAAAAAAAAAAAAACGAAAACAAACTATCACCCTAAACATCAATCTACATCATTTAAATCTTCATCTTTATCTCCATCTTTATAATTATGTTCTTCATCATCACTGTCCTGCTCCTCATCAATAATTTCTACTTCCACACCACAACCACAATTACCATTCCATGGAATTCCACATTGATAGCAAAATTCATGATCACACCTGAAGATAAACAAATTTAATATTAGAACATAAAAATCTATAAAAAAAAGGTAGAAAACATAAAACACTTTCCTATTAAGTTATGGTTAAATTCTAATAAACAAAAACTCCATGGCTCAGAAATCGTGTAGCTGCAAATTATGTGCGGGCAACCATCGGTGCGTTCAATCATATGTTTGCAGTTCGGACACCGCTTCCACTTCTTGTTCTCTGCAAGCAAATTCAATTCTGCACTTACAGGGGCATATTGTGCATATTCGAAATTCTGCATTGCTTGTTCACGACTTGTTCGAAGAAAATTGAATTTACAAACCTAAATTGAAAATTGAAAATCGAAATCAAATATATATTTATAGCACAGCAGGCCGACTTATAATGTTTTTAAATAAAATTAAAAATATTATAAGGCATTAAAATTAGGAATTATCGCTTTAGTACATTAGTTATTAAATTAGTTAAATTGACCTTTAGTTATTTAATTCATTTTGATTATATAAATCTCTATTAAATAAATTAAAAAAATAATAATAATAGAACAAATTTATTTATTTAAATCAAAAAATAATTTCAAGTTTGTTAATTTTAAAAGTTTTTCAATAAAAATTGTATTAGAATAAGTTTAATAATTTTATTAATATAAATTAAAAAATATTATAATGAGAATTCAAATAAAATAAGTTAAATAATTTTATTAATATAAATTAAAAAAATACTATAGTGAGAATTCAAATAAAAGAAAAAACACTAAAATAATTGAGTATTCTTATTGAAGTTGAATGTGAAAAATAAAAATAAAAAATAAAAGAAGAAGAAAGGGTCGGAATTGAGCTCTTACTTAATTTCCAACCATCATCTCTCACTAGAATCAAGAAGAGGGTGGGAATCCATCTCTTACTTAATTTCCAACCAACATCTATGTTGAGATTGATTGCGTGCTTCTCAATATGGATAGCTTCTTTAAGCTTCCTATGGTGTAAGTGATCAACCATAGAAATGAATCTAGAATCTTGAATGCACACATGGTGCTTGGATTTGTCTACATGTTCAGCTAGAGGTGATGAGAGAGAACGATTGTGCCTAATGTCTCGTGCATGCTCTTAGATTCTCTGGTTAATGGAGCAACCAGTTTCTCCAATGTAGGGAACCCCATAGTAACAAGGGATCTAGTAGACCCCTTTCATGCCTTTAGGGTCTACAAGGTCCTTAAAAAATCTAAGAGAATTTTTAATTGTATTAAGAGGTTTGAATGAACCAAAAACTCTCTTCTTTTTAAGGATATGGGAAATCATGTTTGTGGTCCTCTCGATAAATGGAGGTTGAACCCTAGAGATGGGATCAACATGAGCATTCTTAACCCTTGATTATTTACACTCTCTTTTAAAGACCTTCACTGCTTGAGTTAGGTTACATCAATTATTTTGAAATAATTTAAGAATATTAGACTTCTATTGCTAGAGGTGGTTATCGTTAGAAATTTTGAGAGCACGTGTTGTAAAAGTGATAAGGATCCATTTTTTTACACTGGAAAGTGATGAGAATTGGCATAAAGATATTGTTCCATGTGAGTTTTTTTACAAAAATCTTGGTGAGAAACATCACCATCATTCATTATAGAGAAGAGGATATCAAGGAAGGGAAAACACCCATTCACGTCAACCTCCATCATGAATTTGATGGAGTCGGATAGGGAATTAAGATTGCTAAGAAGCAAGTCTAATTTCTACTATCCATGGGGGAAAATAACAAAAGTATCATCAACAAACATCTTCCACTTCTTAGGGCGAAATTGAGTTGAGGCTAAATCCTTGGTCACAAAATCCTTCATGAATAAGTTCGCAACTGTAGGGTAAATAGGGGAACCCATTGCAACCCCACAATATTCTTCATAGAAATCACCTCGTAAATTGAAGAAAGTTGAGGTGAGGCATAGGGAAACTAATTTTGTAGTGTGAGTGTGAGTGATTCTATTTAAGACATCAATGGCCTCTTGAATATGGATTTTTGTATAAAGGGAAACAACCTCAAAACTTACTAACGAATCCGCAGGGTCCACCTTGATATCATTCAATTATTTAGCAAAGGAATTAGAGTTGTTAACAAAGGAATTAGTGCGAACAACAAGAGGTTTAAGATTTTGAGCCAAGAATTTAGCAAGAAGATGATTAGGCCTATCTATTGTGCTAAAAATAGGTCTCAAGGAAACCCTGAATTTTTGAAGTTTTGGAAGCCCATAAATACTAGGGGTGAGGGGAATGCTTTAAGTAAGTTTTTTAAAGAGAGGTTTAAGGAAATCATTCAATTTAATGGTGGTCATTACTTCTTTAGTGACTGGCTTAATGGGATTCTTATTAAGCTTTATGTAACTACCATTATTAGAAACATTGTCAATCATTTTGTTAACATAATCAGATTTATCTAAAATGACGATGGCCCCACCTTTGTCAGCTTTAAGGATGAAAATATAAGGGTTATCCCTTCGGACTTTAAGGGCAATAAATTATTCTTGCCTAATGTTTCTTTTAGGAGGCTTAGACTTCATAAGAATGATAACACAATCTTTCCTAATAACCTCCTTAAAATTATGAGGAAGGTCCCTAATACCATGTTCAATGTTACAAATAATGTCATCTATGAGAATATTTTTAAGGGCGAGGGAAAAATTATGATCTTTAATGTTCAATAATATTATCTCGTTACTTATGATTATGAATTCCATATATTTGAGGAATTAATCAATATTCTCCTAAATTTAGAATTTTTTAGCGAAATAAACATATGCATCACTCAAGTCACACTAGTGCTTATTGAAAATATTATGATATCAATATTCTCTATAAACAACCTCTTATATTTTATGGTTCATCTTGCCAATAAAAATCATAAATTTAGATCTATTGTTATGAATTTATGCTTTATTGTGAATTTATTATTTTTGTATTTAAAGCCATTTAGTACGAAAATAAACACTATATACAAATGATTTAACTAGTGAAAACTATGAGTTGAAATATAGTAGAAATGAAACACCATTAAAATAACATTTACATTAAGAAACCAAATATGTGAAACCAAGCAATAATATGAACCACTATACGTTTCTTCTTAAACAAATGAGAGTAGAAGGAAAAATACCAAAATCGTCAAGTATTGTAGAGCTATCACACACTCTACTCTCCTATAATCTCCAATGACACATTTTTCCTTTGCTTTGTTTTCTGTCTACTCTTCTTAGTGATCAAGTTTCTATAATAGGATATGAAATATTGTTCCCTCTTTTAGATAAAGGATGAAGGATGAAACTACAGGCTCGTTATTTTCAGCCGCACCCACCTGGAATTCATTCCGGGAGGCCATTAAGGAGCAATACTACCGTGTTGTAAGCTATGAGGATGAATACATAAAGTGGACCACGCTGCGGCATGGAAGGGATCAAGATGTGCCGGAATTCACCAATCTTTTCCATACCCTTCGCACGAAGTTGGGTATCAAGGATTCGGAGCAGCATTTGATACTCAAATAGCCCTACTGCCTGCACAAGTACATCCAGGAAGAAATGGAATTCCTAAACATCTCCTCTCTCGGCATAGCATACCGATATGCTGTCAAGATCGAGCAGAAGTTTAAACAAAAGAAGCGAGATTTTGGATCTGCGAATCCAAAGCAAGGGAAAGGTGCCCCGAAACCACAAAATAAAGGACAAAGCCAAGGCGGGGCAGCCCAAGACAACCCGCCAAAGCTACAAACAAAGAACAGTGTTGCAAAGCCGAAAAAGGACACGGGAAAATGGTGTGAGTTCCATAAGAGCTCCACTCACAACACAAGTGAGTGTCGGGCGAAGCAGTCACTAGTGGCTGAGCTAAAGGTTTC
>APFE031371492.1:757-44999 GCA_000404065.3 Pinus taeda
TTGACGTGATGGTTTTCGGTCCATGGTATTGGATGCTTCGGCATGTATAAATATGTATTGTAACATTGAAAGGAATATAATGAAAAATCAAGCTGGTAGTCTCGGTTTGAGATCCAGTGGGAAATCTCTGTGTATATGTGTTTTATGTGTTATGCTCTCGCATTTTTATTTTTCCTGTGATTTAGAATTCGTATGCAGGTAATTTCTGTACGGGGTTAAAACCTACAGAAGCTTTCCTCTCGCCACAAGAAAGCATAGGGGGAGCTCCTTTTTCCAGTTTGATTGATGAGAAGTCAGAAGCAGAAAAAGTCAGGGAGAATGACCATGGAACCTGTAGATCCATAAGGAAAACCAACGAAGAATTAAGGATCGAGCAAACGAAAAAAAAAAAAGAGAGAGAAATAATTGGGCCATCATCCAACCCTCAAAAGAATCCAAATGGGTGACAATGGAAGTAAATGCAATAAGATAAGTTTTGGATCTACCCCACCCAAAGGGTCTCCCCACCCTAAAATTAAACAATGATTGTTCTCTCCTGGAATTGCAAAGGATTAGGGTTTGAAGAAACGAAACCATAAGTAAAATCCCTCATCAAGAAATAAAAACCCTCGATATCCCTTCTCCAGGAAACTAAGATTGAAGATCAAGAAATAATAACCCAACAATTTAAGCTTTGGAATGGATGCAGTATCTCTTCATTTAGTGATAGAGGTGCTTCTGGAGGCCTTTTTGCTCTATGGGATTTGTCTTAGATTCTGCTCCTCAACTCCTCCCCTTACTTTCATTTACCTACCACCACTTTTCTACACTTTGTTTCTAATTAGGTATGCTCTATTGTTAATGTATACTTTCCAGTACACTTTAGAGAAAATTAGGATTTTTGGGCCTCTCTCCACAACCTAGATGACTTTGATTTTGGAGCTTTTAGTATTTCGGGGGAAATTTCAATACTACCCTGTTTAGTTGGGAGAAAAAAGGAGGCTCACTGGTTTGAGATCCCTTCTAGGAGCAAATGGAATATTTTATCTCCCTCATGAAATTGATGGATATTAAGCCTATGGGTATTAAATACACCTGGAATAATAGAAGAGCAGGTCCCTATCACATTACAGCTAGATTAGATTGTTTCCTAGTCTCTAAAGACTTCCTTAGATGCAACCTCCTTATCAAATATTCAATTCTATTATGGAATGGTTCTAACCAGTGCCCTATATGTTTGAATCTCTCCTCTCCTATTAATTTTGGACCTATCCATTTCATATTTAGCCCCATTCAGATCCAATACCCTAGTTTCCATGAGATAGTAACTTAGTCATGGCGCACTTGATTGGATGGAAGTCTTATTAGGATATGGGAAACAAAGATTAAAGAATTAGAAAGTAGCATAAAATCTTGGGAAAAATCCTCACCACAAACCAGCCAGAATGATATACGAGAAATGGAAAAAACCATTGGTCAACTCCATGCATCCATGGAGGAAGAACCTATGTTTGAATAAATGATGAGGGAAGATAAGCTCTTATTTTAAAAATAACACCACTCATTACTGAAAGATGAAGAGGAATATTGGAAATTGAAATCAAGAAGCCTGTGGCTACAAGGAGGTGATAAAAATGCCAAATTATTTCACAAGCAAGAAAAAAATAGAGAAAGGAAAAAAACCATCTAGGAAATCATGCTGAAAGGTACTAAGATTGGAGATTTTCAACAAATTAAGGAAGAAGTGGTGGAATTTTACAATAATATGTATTCTCATCAGAATCCTCCTTTGGAGGAATTAGATCTTTATATGTTGGAGCATATCCCGCATGTTATCAATAAAGAAATGAAAAGGTAGCTTTCCCTCCTTCCCACTAAATAAGAGATTCTAAGAAGTGTTTCTCCTTCCACTCGGATGAAGCCCCAAGACCTTATAGCTTCTCTACACATTTTTATCAACATTTATAGGGTATAATTAAGCACGACTTTTGCAAAATGATATTTATTCCCTAAATAATGTTTGCATGGGAGGAGGGATTAATTGATAATTTATTTCCCTGGTCCCTAAAGAAAATAATCCATCCTCGTTTCAAATATTTCGGTCCATCACTCTATGCAGTGTCTCCTATAAAGCGATATCCAAAATCCTTGTTGAAAGACTAAAGTGAATTATTCTAGAGATTATTTTAGAGACTCAAGGAGGTTTTGTTTCAGGAAGACAAATCTTTGATAACTTAATTCTAGTCCAAAGAAGTTGTTTTCTCTAGTAGAGCAAGAGGGGATAAAGGGATGGTCATCAATCTAGATATGGGAAATGCCTTTGATAGAGCCAAATGTATCTTTCTATTCAGAATGATGAGAAGATTTGGCTTCAACAATACTTCTATTCAATGGACATTTCTTTGCATCAACTCTCCATGGATTCCCCCCTCTATTAACGGTAGATTCACAAAAAAAAAATCAAGATTCTCATGGTTTGTGCCAAGGATGTCCTCTCCCCCTTTCTTTAGATTCTTATTTCTAATTCTCTTAGCAAGAGGCTAGAAATTTAATGCAGTAATGGGCATCTCCCAAGCCTTAGATTAACTCTATTAATCAAAAGTACAAATCATTCTCAATTTGTAGATGATACCATTCTACTTGGAGGGGAATCAATGACTATAGATAAGAGATTCAAGCTGGAATTAAACAATATTCTTACTAATTCTAGGGATCTAAAAAATTCAACCAAGTCCCATATTTTCAATTGGAACATCACAGCATCTAGGAGGCTTCGAATTGGCATGATATTTGGCTTCAACACCATAGACTATTAGAAAGAGTTCAAATATTTGGGTATTACCAATTGTTTAAAATCTCTCTTCTCTCAAGCATTAAAATCGATTCTTTCAAAGACCAAAAGAAAGCCAAAAACTTGGGGAGCTCTCCAGCTTACTCTAGTTAGAAGGATTGTCCTCATCAAGTATGTTATGTTGGTCATCCCTCTTTACCAATTCTCTACTTTCTCTTGCCCCACAATATATTTTACAATCTCTAGGAAGATAAATCCACAAATTCCTATGGGAAGGAAGCAAAGGCACCAAGAAAAATCTCCATTTGATTAGTTGGGCCACAATCCATGCACCAAAAGGTCATGGAGGATTGGGGATCAAGAACCTGGCCTTCATGAATCAAGCGATGGGTGCAAATATTTTTTGGAAAATGAGAAAAAATAAAGGAATCCTCTTGGGTTCAAGTTCTATTAAACGAATATGTTCATCCAAAAAGGAATCCTCCTCCCTTAATGTGTATTTTTCCCCTTGTATAGAATCTAATTGCCTCCTCGTCGGAATTGATCAACAAACATCTCAACTAGACTCTGAGGAATGTCTGATCCATTCATCTTTGGTACAACTCCATATTGAATCACCCTCTTCTCTCTTGCACTGAAAACCTAACGCCTCTTTAATAGTATCTAACTATCAGGGAATTTCCTTGTTAGCTCATATTTCCATATGGAACAAAGAGGCTGATTGGATGGGATGGAATCTAGATCATATCCCCTCTACTTTTTCAAATATTTTGAATTATTTTAAAATCCATCTATCAGGATGTGCCCCATTAAATCGTCATTATGAGATAAGTTGGGATGGAAAACTCATGCTTACACAGTAAAGGTTTGGTACGAAAATTTGCTTTTCTTGGCTTTGATTCCTCCAAGATCCTCCATGTATGCCATCCCTAAAGCAAACACCTTATGTTGGATGCTTCTTCACAAGAAATTTCTAACAGCTAAAAATATCCAAAAAAGAGGAATAAGTGGACCTTCATGTTGCTCTCTTTGCAAACATCATGAAGAATCTATACCTCATTTGTTCTTCTTCTGCTCTTATACATATAAGGTGGGGGTTTATTCCATGGGACCCCTATACATTCATCTAAATATGCCTACAGATATCTCAATGTTTATTAACAACTGGCACAAATAGTATTATGGGTCTAGTGATGGTGCTAGACCCACCAACATTCAGGGGATCTCCCCGATATGAAGTCCCAGTTAGACCTCACATCGCTTGGTGTAGGAATCCCATCTAGTATGATGGCCTAGTTGCCATTATCTTAAATATTTTCCTTAGCTCTTTCTTGGTTTTCACATGAGAGTGGTTTTCTTAGTCTTCGAAAAACAAGGTTCGCGTGCCTGGGGAGTGCTTAGTGTCGCTTGTGTCAAGGTTCTTTCACTGCAGAGGGAGAAGGTGAGATTTAGTCTCAAGTCGAAAGGGGATAGTCCCAAATCTGTTAGAGACACACAACATAACAGGATGTAGTCCACACAGATGCGACAGTCACAAACACAAGATGAACATATAGCACATACAACACCCAGTGGAACATTCCACATGAGTGTGACAGTCATTATAACAAGTTTACAAGAATGAATATCTTGAGTATCTAACAAAATATTCCACACGGGAAAGGCAACATTAACAACTAATACAACACATTTCCAAAAGCATATGTACTAGAAAAAATGAAATAGTTAAACTGTCTTAATACAGGTAAAAGCAATATGCATTACAAACATCTAAAGAATAGTCTTAGAAATGAATACAATACATGTGTGAAAACATGTTGGCTTGTTAACAGGATTCTGAATTAAGCGAAAGTTCCAAGACACATCCGTACACCATTGCATCACTAACCTTGATAGTGAGGTGTTGGAGCCACTGCTCGCTCCTCAAAGAAAAGACTACAGACTCTCAAGGCTATGTGGGAGGAGCCAAGGTGAAAATTCCTTTGCATGTACAAATGAGGGGTATATATAGCCAAGGGTCAAATTGACCCTTGTGACTATTCAACTTCCCTCATGATTGTTCGACTTACATAACTCTTTGACTTCATCTGTGGGTCTCTTGGTCTTCCATGTTACATTACATTGATTACACAGTTATGACCCAAAGTAGTGGTGTGGTCGAGGCAACTCATGACACAAATTGACATGACACTGTCGGTATGCATATGTTGGATGTGTTTTTCATGTCGAGTTATTGTGTTGCTAAGTGATGAGTGTGCCCACGGTGTACCATAGCTTCACCTCCCATCGCAGAGTGCATGAAGTCTTTAGTGGTCTTGGTGTTCGCTTGTTAGTTCATGCATGCGCATGTGTCTCCTTCGTTTGCTACTTGGTATGCTTCGTGTGTTCGTCCAACCATGAGCAAGTCTTCTAGCATGCACTTATTGTTCATCCTGTTCATCATCATGCCATGTCTCATCCATGTACCTATTTCTGCAATCACTCATGACGAGATGACGTCAAATCCAAAAATCCCCTAGTCTACCATGATGCATTGTCTTTCATTTTTGGGTGCAGGTGATCAGGAGAGAGGACAAAGCTCTGAAACAATGAAAAGTACATGTCATGCTGAGATGTGAAGCTCTAGGGCACTGTCAAGAAAAATTATGTAGAGGTCACTAGGAGGTTGGGATGAGCAGTCTGGAACAACAGTGGCAGTCTACAGGATTTGGCTCAGTTGGGATTAATAACTGCACAATTTTTCCTGGGAAGGCAGAGTGGGCAACAGAGGACACTGGCAATGAAAACTACACAAATACGTAGGGCAGGCTAGGAGCAAGCTGTGGGAGCTTTTTGGCCAAAACTGTGTAGAACTAGGAGGCGGTCGTGCTAAACATCTTTGTGTAATTTTTGGGCTGAGTGAGATTTCGATTTGTTAGTGGACAGTCCAAGAAAACTATGCAATTTTCAGGAGGAGTAGCAGGCTAGCTGGTAGGGGGACTGACTAACAGAACTGTGCAATTTTCAGACATAGTGCAGCGATAGGAAGTGGGTGCTTGTCCCTCATGTATGGGTAATTTCTTTAGTCAAAAAAGAAGGGCATTTTGACAGCTTCTGTGCAATTTTTTGGAGGAGTGAAATTTGAGGTCACTGCCGAGTCAAAATTTTCGGTTGATCGACATGAGGCTTGATGGATTGGCTTGCAGGAAGCGCAGATTGAGATGGATTCTTTGGAAACCTTCATCATCATCAGAACGAGGTTGCAAGCATGACATAGCAATCAGCATGCCGAAGACGACAGTTGGCCAAACAAGTGAAAAGGAAGCAAGACATGTACAGGAAACACATGAAATAACTTTTTTTATTTGCGCACATGCATGTTACTGAGGACATGATGATATGAAAATAACAAGCAGACATGCAAACTCAACTAAGAGGTGTACTTCGAAAGGTGTTCTTTACTTACCATACTTACCTCGAGATGATCATGCATCTGACAGATTTTTCATGCAGTCCTGATATTTTCCATTACTTGGTCTCTTGTTCCTTCTCCTCAACTCCTTGGGAGTGATCTCAGCATGTCACCATTTCCTATTGTCACTGAGTGATATGTCAGAATTGTTTTAGAAAGCAGTGAGTGCTGCCAGAATGAGGCCCTAGGAGGCCCATCTGCACAATTTCTGCATGCAAGACCAACAGGACAACTTGGACAACACTGCGCGGTTTTGAGGCACAAGACACTGTTGTGGGATGGGGGCCTTGTGAGGACACCTCTGCGCAATTTCTAAATGCAACATAGCCTGATTTCTCTGCACATTTTTGGAGAGCAATGTTGGTTGCATGACTGCTCTATGCATTTCTGGAGAGCAGTGTTGGCTAGGGTCTCTGCGGGCTGTGAGGTTTCACCGGGAAAGGGAGGAAGCTTGATGATTGCATAAGCAAAATGAAAAGTTTCAGTAAGCTAAATGAGGCTAGGTTGCTTGGGAGATGGCTAAGTGTGATATCAATGACACAGATGTAAACAGTGATAGGACTGAACTGTGATTGCACATTGACACTTAGTGACACAACGTAGACCATATGGAATGCATAAGACATACTTTACTTGATGTAACAAACTTCGTGAAAAGAGTGCATGAAGTGAGTGTGAAACATGTCTATGTGATAACAACCACTCATACGCACACAATTCCCTTGAGGCAAAACAACGTTCCCTTTGCATGACAAATAATAACTCCTATGCCCAAAGATGACACATGTTGCATAAAGATGGTAACATGGACAATTCTTAAGATCAAGGAGGGGAGCTTGAAATCATCAGCTTACCAACAAGTGACCAAGGATGATCAATCACAAGAGGGTGGTTGTAGTCTCTACAACATTGTCTTTAATTGGAAATCCTATCATTAAATGGATCTGGAACTCCCTTCCAAAATATATCTATTGGCATATTTGGTTTTCTAGAAATAGTGTTATCTTCAAGGATGTATCCACTTATCCCATGTCAACAGCTACGAAATCACTCCCCCTATGTGTGAAATTAAATCGAACTAAGATAATGGATCATGATCCTTCTCTAGATACTCTAGAGAATAGCTGGATGGACATGCTTATTTATCGTTGGGTAAATTTCCACATTTAATTCAATAGAATTACATAACAAAAGACACTTGGAAGCTTCATCTCTCAGATAATGAATTCAATGATTGGGTAATAAAACAAAAGAAATGGATCTTGCTCTTTGATGGGGTCTCAAAAAAGAATCCAAGGGTGGCAGGAAGGGGAGGGATATTCTCAATCCCAAAGGAATATAAGAAGCATAGTATGCTTGGGAGCTAGGTCTCAAATCTAATAACTTTGATAAAATGTATGGGCTATATTTCGGTCTCTAGCTGGATAAGGATAGGGGAGATTCTTTGATTGTAATTATAGGAAACTCCCTCATCGCAATTAGGCATCTCCTCAACGGATCTCTCCCTATGAAATATCAATCATCTCTCCTTCTTTCTAAATCAGAACTATTCTGGAATCCTTCTCTAAAAAAGCATATTATCACATTCTTCAACATCAAAATAGGGAAGAAGATGCTCAAGCAAATCGGGCTTGCCAACTTGAAGTAGGACACTATGAAATAAATGGATTAACAAGGTTGCAAGCTATCTCATGATAACCATTCTTATGTATATAAGGTTGTATCATCTTAGGTGGATAGAAGAAATAAGGCTTCTTGAAGTGCAAAAGAATTGCCTCCCAATGGTGCACTTATTTTCATCCTCTATCTCAAATAAATATGGTGTACATGGTGGGCGTCAAGATGTCCTCATTCGATGCAAGGTACAGGATTGTTGGCCAGTAGGATATGTGCATCCATTCTTACCTTAGGCTGAGGACAAATTAAATTATAATCTTCATTATACCTTATGAATGTGCACTCACTTTGATGGATTCCGGATAGTGCAAAGTTAAATGTTTTTGGATGAAATTAATCCCTGGAGCATGGGAGATCTCACAGTCTTGTGTGTTGTAAGTCAATCTTGCATGATTAAAATGCCAAAAATTTTGTAGGCAAAATCTAGTATTAAGAACATCAAGCAAGAGTATGGGAGTAAATCAGTTGTTCATGCTTTTATTTTTATCATGTGAACAAGGGACATTTGGCATATGACATTCTTTCAATTTATGGGAAAGGTGTGCTGCTAGAAGACTGCATTGAAAGTAAGCAAGTTTCCCTCATGGTTTTGACATTATATTTCATGGCTTACTAACATTTACAACAATCATCATACCTATAGAATTACTTCATGTAATTCCATCCCAATTGTAAGGTGCAATAATGGAGTCTTCCTAGTTTTTTAGAGAATTCTAAGGATCCTTCAAGCTACGCTTCATCGGTTGTAGAATTTTAGGCTCTCGAGTAAGAGCTTAGGCTTTTTTCATCTATTCCAAACTGCATCAAAACACCAAGCATACAATTCAAAAAAAACTCTTGTTCTCCATAGCTTCTACTTTATTTCACAATCCTATATTGCAAGATCAAGCTATTGGGTATTTTTCAAGCATCGCTCTATTTATGGCCATGGTATTTTCTACACAAAGGAAAGTTCTAATAAAATCTCCAGCCACCATGGTTTTTTAGTAGAGCAAACCTCGCAAACAAAAAATTTAGCCTGTGGGTAATGGCATTTCATAACTTAGTCCAATTCAAGGTAATTGTCAAAAAAATGGCTCGATAATTTAAATTGCAAAGTTGCCAGCAATCACTTAATTAATGGCCCTTCATTTAAATTTTTGTTGTTGAGAAGCAACCTCAACCATTAAGAAAAATGCATTGTGAATATCCAAATTTGGTGTTTTCTAATAATGGAATGTTCTCACCTACTATACTATCAACAAGCTACTTCCAACTGTCTTTTCTTCCAGTTTTGGGATTTTTTACTAGTAGAAGGGCATCTTGTGAAAGGGATGACGGTGGTAATCAAGAAACTCAAAGAATAAAAAAACAAATACCCAATGTTATTTTATGGCAGAATACAAGGCACTAGGTAAAATCAAGCATCGAAACCTTGTGAAAATTATGAGTGTAATCTCCAATTGGGATGTCAAAATCCTTATACTCCAATTTATGCCCAATGGTAGTTTAGACCCACATTTACATGAGAACTATACTCATCTTTACTGGGCGAGAAGGCTCGTAATTGCTACAGGCATAGCACAGGCACTGGTGTATTTACACGACGAATAGTTTGAAGCACCACAAGCCAATCATACCTCCTTCAACTGTTAGAACTATCAATGGCTTGTAATATATGTGCCCACATTTACGGTTTGCCATGGGTCTTACCTATCGAAGTTTAAGTAGAGGATACCCATCACAAAGTGGTTTACTCAAACCACCCATCACCAGATCTATGGCAAGTTTTTTTAAATAAAAGTTTTATAACTATAGAGAAAGTCAATTTTAAAGAGTATATATGTAGGGGAAAAATTCCATGATTGTTAATACTTTTAGAGCACAAGGCCCCTCTCGGGCTGAAAAATGAAGATATTTTCATTGAATATGTGGAGGTTTGGGGGCACCCCCAAGAAAGTAGCTCTTAAAAGGCTTATCCACAAGGTTAAGACTAACATGATCATGTTCCAAGAACCTATGACTAAAAGAGATAGATCCAAATCCATCATCTCTTTGTGGTTAAGGAATTGGTCCCTCATGGCCATGGATTCCCAAGGTTAATTAGGAGGTATCCTCACTACATGGAATTCTTCCTTTGAGTGCATAGTCTCCTCTTCCTTGACAAGACATATATCATTGGATATAGACATTAATGATTTAAATAAGAAGATAAGGTTGGTAAATGTCTACGAGCCTTACCTTGATCATTGCAAAACCTTTTGGGAAAACTAGGGTTCATCTCGTGTTTTTGACTTTCAACCACTTATCCTCATAGGTGATTTAAACTTCATTGTATCAATCAAAGAAATGTTGGGTTCAGATTCTCACAAAGATCCACTAGATGAATATTTGGCACATTTCATCCAAGATAAAAAATTAATCAATTTATAATATATTGTTCTTTCCCCCATGTGGAACAATATTAGATCTAATGAAGGTTCCATTTCGAAAAGACTGGACTGTTTTCCAATGTCCGAATCCCTAATTTCCTCATCCCTCGGATTGCGATCGTGGTTGGAGGATGGTGTTATTTTATACCATTGAATGATTATTCTTGAAATAATGAGAGATGAGACAAGACCTCCATCTCCATTCAAATTTAATCTAGTTTGGCTGAAAGAAGTAGATATCATAAACTTTTATCAAGACCTCGTGGACTTAATTGAGCTAGAATTGAGATGGAACTTTTATGTTTTAGATGGAGGAGAATCTAAAACATATTAAAAATATTTCTTAAGGATTATGACAAAATACAAGTTTTTTTTAGCTTTCATAGCAAACTACAAAACCAAAATCATTATTACATAGCTCACAAATCTAGCCATTTGATTTTGGAAATTGTGTTAAACTAATTCAAAGACTAAATAAAAAAGAATAAACTTAGAGTAATTCTAGACCTGTCGGTGAGAACTCAAAGTGTATTTCAAAAAATATTATTCATTCAAAATGTTTTGTTACAAACAATAATTCAAATTTGATAGTATTGTCCTAAGAGTGCTTGAAATTCCAGTGTTGTTATATGGCAATACTATGCAACAACCAAACACCCTGTCTAACTCATACAATAGCCAGTCACACTCTCTTCAATTTTTGTAGCAACCAAAACAAATACTAACATTCCAAGAGCCAGAGGAAAAAATCCCAAGGGCTTGAAGTGAACAACAAAATCCAAAATCCAAAAGCTCGTATGAGCTGCCAGTGCATGTGTTAGTTCCTTTAGATATTGAAGTCCATCATATACATGCTAGCTCTTTTTCAGTCACCCACAATGCATCTTCAGATCCCTTATTTTTCCATTTTACCAAATACTTTAGATATTCCCTTTAGTGAGTCTTCTTTCCAATCTTTGTGGCCAAAATTTTGTCCACTTCTTTAACAGGTTTGACTAGTAATTGTTCCTTCCACTCAGTAGGCATACCTATCTCTTCACAACTTTCTCTTCACAGAACTCATATAGATCATCCACAATGAATATCATAGAGATATCCAAGTCCCTAAAGAATGCTAGCTTGTTGGCATTTTCAGAATTTTTTCGAATAATTTTGCATGGGCGTTTTTTATTATATTTCAACTTGTTGTATGTAACCTTGGGAAATATCTCCTTCTACAGATGCACCATTACCAACTCTCCTTCTATAAAAACATTTTCTCTTCTTTTCAAGTCTGCTCTTTCCTTATACCTGTCATTACTTTGGTGAAACATTTTCTTCACTTGTTTGTGTATCCATTACATGTTGTCTACAAAAATGCTTTTGTCAGCACTCTTCCTTTCCTCCAAATATGGAAACTGTATCAAGTCCAAAATACCTTTATGTCATCAGCCATAAATAATCTGAAATGGACTCTTACCAGTTGATGTATTCATTGAATTAGTGTATGTGAATTCTTGTGCCAAAACCATATCCCACTAGTTGATATTTTTTCCACTTAAGCTTCTCAATAATTTTCCAAGACTCTTGTTCACCACTTCATTTTGTCCATCTTTCTATGGATGATAGGTTGAAGTGTATAACAATTTAGATCCCATTTTATTCCATAGATTCCTCTAAAATAAACCCAAAATCCTCATATCTCTATCTGACGTAATGGTTCTTGGAAAACCATGAAGTCTCACTACTTCTTTGAAGAATAAAACAACCACATTAGTAGCATGACTTGTCCTTTTGCGTGTTATGAAATGTGTCGTCTTTGAAAACCAATCACAACAACCATCACTGAGTCATGCTTCTTTTGTGTCCTTGGTAGTCCCAAGTCAAAGTCCATGCTCACATATTCCCAAGGCCTTTCTAGTGCCAGCAATGGAGTATACAACCTTGCATTTTGATTTCTACCCTTTGTTAGTTGACTACCTCTCTTTTACCAAAATTGTTGTCATATCTATGCTAAAATGTCCTCTTAAGCCTCCACCTTGTAGCTCCTTAATAATATTCAACCTCATTGACCCTTGAGGAATGCATAATTACTTATTTTTAAATAAAAAACCTTCCTAGATATGGTAATCTAATAACATGGCTCTATCCACACTCAAAGGTGCTTTACAAGTTGTCTATGATTCTCCAAAATCGACATATTTTGCATACAACTCCATGCTTTCCAAATCACCCACTTCTCCTGAAAAAGTCTTGAGTAGTAGCACTCTCCTATTTAAATCATTTTTAACTTTGTTTGGCTTTCCAAATCTATGCTTCAGAAAAAAGGTATAACTTTGCGAGAAATAGACCCATTTAGAATGTCTTTGATTTAAATTACCTAGACTATTGATATATTGTAATTCCTTGTGATCAACAAGACAAATTCCTTGGGAAACAAATAGTGTCTCCACTTCTTCAAAGCCTGCATAGTAGCATAAAACTCTTGATCATATACATAATACTTCTTCTTATCATTGTTCAAATTTTCATTGAAGAATGTGATTGGCTTGCCTTCTTGACTTAAAATTGCTCCAATTGTTGTCCCGCTTGCATCATATTCAACTTGGAATACATTATCAAAGGTGGGAAGCATGAAAAAAGGTTTCTTTTCCACCTTCCTTTTTAGATCTACAAATGTTTTCCTTTTTTTTGTCCATCTAATTCCCCTTTTTCAGGCACTCAGTAAGAGGTCCATTTAATTCCTCTTTTTTTGTTGAAAATTAAAATGTCATCCAGGTATATTACAACAATTATTCCCAAGAATGTTTTCATGAGGCTCATGAATGTGCTAGGGGAATTAGTCATCCCAAATGGCATAACCAACCATTCAAACAATCCATCCTTTGTCTTGAAAGCAGTCTTGCACTCATCACCTTCCCTTATTCGAAATTGATGATAACCACTCTTCAAGTCTATCTTTGTGAAATATGTAGCCCCACTCAAACTGTCCATAATATCCTCCATCCTTGGCAAGGGAAATTGGTACTTGATGGTTATAATTTTAATGTCATTAAAGTCCATGCACATTCTCAATTCACCTATATTCTTTGGATTTAATATTGTTGGTACAACACACAGACTCAAATTTTCTCTTATCAATCCTCTATCAAGAATATCTTGTACCTTCTTATTTACTTACTCAACTCTGTTAAAGTAATTTTATAAGGTGGCTTGTTTGATAATTTCGATCTAGGAATCAAGCTAATTTGGTGAGAAATACTTCTTGCAGGAGGTAGTCCTTTTAGTAATTCATCAACAACAATCTCCTTGAATTCATCTAACAAGGATTTAATTTATACATCTATTGTTTCTAAATTCACTTCCTCTCGAACAACCTCTAGAATAACTGCTAAATAGAATTTTTCCCTTCTTTCTTCATGTACAAACTCCTTTCTAAACACATCAAGATCCTTTTGTTACTCATGTTGGTACTTCCATATATTCCTATTGTTATTGTTATATTTTCCATCATTGGGGTGAGTATGTACCATTCACTAGTACGAAATGACTAATTAGTTACTAAAACAACAACTAAAATTTGCATATAAATGACTATTTTTTAGTCAGTGACCAGTAGTAGCTAATTTACAGTATCTTATAACGCAACCAACTTTTAGTTGTTTTTAGCTTAGTCATTAATTGATTATCTCAATTTTATCATCTAACAGTATATTTAGTCATTAATTTGGTCATTAATTTAGATATTGATTTAATCATTAATTGCCACAATTAATGACCAAATATACAACAAAATATATTACTATATGTTCATCTGAGAAAACCAATTAATGACCAAAATGTTGGTCGTGTTATAAGACACTGTAAATTAGCTACTAATAGTCATATATATGCAAATTTTTGTCGTCGTTTGAAACCAATTAATGACCAAAAAAATATGACTAAATTTTTGTCGTGTTATAAGATATTGTATATTAGCTACTAATAGTCATATATATGCGAAATTTAGTTGTCATTTGTAATGAAAAATTAATCATTTGCAGTAGTAATTTATATTTTTTGTTAATTTCATATGAATTATATAAACGACTAATTTAATAGTTTATATTCATTTCATTTATTTTCATTAATAATAATTACAAATGACTAATTTAGTCATATATTCATTTTATTTGTGTTCATCATTAATCAATATAAACTACTAATTTAGTAGTTTTAGATTGATTTTATGTGTTCATTATTAATCAACATAGATTAATCAGTATGATTTTGCGACTAAATTAAACAAAAAAAAAAAAAAAAAAACAAAAAAAAAAAAAAAAAAACATAATATAATGTGAATTGGTTCATCTAATATGAAAATTCAAAATTTCATATGTTAGTTAAAATACTAAACAATATCAAGTGCAACTATAAATAATTTCGACCACATAAATTATATTATATGAAATGTCGAGTATTACAATATGAGTTTCCAACTTAACATTGGTTGGACTACAATTTACACATGAAATGTTGTTTCATCGCTATAAAACATTATCATTGTGTTGTCAAGTCATTGTGGGTGAATTCACCAACTATGAAGACTTGAATATTAGTCTCTATGTGTGTGTCTTATGCAGGATATTGGCTTTAAGAGTACCACTAGATCAGTTCTCTTCTCTTTCTGTTTGCATTTGTCGCTCTAGTGTTAGTGTTCTCCTCTTTTTTCAAATCTTGCTGCCTACCTTCAATACTGAGTTCCTTTTCTGAAAACAAAAGAACCTAGAATGCAGAGTGTAAGACATGAAAGACGATGAACACTAGAATATAAATGAAAATAGACTATAAAGGATTTATATTACATATACCTCAACATCAACGATGTTAAAGCCATTCTTCCCCATAAGAGAAAGAAACTCGAACAAGTTTTCTTAAGTTGAGCAATAGTGGCCACTATGTGGTCAAATGACCTGTACAAACAAGTTAAAGTCACCATAGAAAAGAACACCTTAGTAACTTAGTATTCAACCTTCAAGGAAAGCTTAAGCACAATCATGCCAACTAAGTTACATGCTAAAATGCTCAAGCTGTAAATAACTTGTTAAAACAAATAATATGAGGTGTGATGTCTAATCCCTGTCTTTTAATTCGCAACAGCAATTTATTGTCTAATGCATGAACTTGGTCAAGTATATAAACAACATGTTCTCAAATAACAACATGAAATTAAACTTTTCTAGTAATCATGAAAATATTTCAATACAAAACGGTTAAAAGGATTTCATTCAATATTGTGTAATATTAATTTCATCTTCAAGCTTTAGTTGTTGTTTAAATAGACATAATACCAAGTACTTTCAATTTCATAGTCAAAAATACAAAGAAAAAATGAAATAAACGTTCAAAATACAATCAAACAATAAAGAGGATATCATGGAATGGACATTGCAATTATAAAAAAATTGTTTACATGTCTATCGATATCTTATCACGCATTCCTAAAACATTTTCTTGCCTAAAATAACCATGAGGTGAAAGAATCACAACATTAAAATTGTGAAGGATCTCCAACAACAAATGAATCATATCCAAGACATGATCTCTATATTGTCTCCCCATCTTTTTTCCAATCACATTTCATGTAACTTGCCCACACCAGAGTCAAGTAACAATCAACTGAAGGAATTGACATTTGTTTTTATCTTTTATATGTATAAAATTTGAAATTAATTTGTTTTGGGAACATATTAATTCGTATTTAAAGCCTTCATGTCATGAGAATGCATCAATCAAGTAGAACATCAAAAAATTGACCTCAATGAGGTCCTCTAACAATTTCTACAACATCAATATTTGTCTTGCTGTGATATCTTAGATAGAAAAAATAACATATCTGCAAACGAAAAAGCCATATATTACTTATGTTCAAACTATGTGGTGTATTCTTAGGTAACTTTTGAAGATGTCCCTCTACCTTTACCCAAGTGGAGAGTAGCTTGGTTAAACTCTATATCCTTTCATTCAACATCAATTTCTACAAGATAAATGTCACACATTATTCTTTCCCATTTCTCAACATGCTAGATATGATAAATTGAAAGTCACATAATAGCAAGAGAACCATTTTCTAACCAAAACAAATAAACAAACAATGCCTCTAATAAAACTTCACACCTCAGAAATTACTCTACAACGTGCTCAAACTAAAGGTGATATTCTTTGAATCATCTTTAGGTCATATTTAATGGGATATTCGTATTTTTACCATGAGTTAAATTTGGTGCTAAAAGAAATATATAAATCCAGGTTATTATCAGTGAACTTCAAGTACAATTCAAAAAAATAATGTCATTATAAGGTATGGAGAGAGAAACATCTTCATAACTAGGATTCTCTATTTTAGTTTGGTTTGAGTTGAGTTGGTATTTGAATATATACTTTTCTGTAAAGAAGTGAAATAGAAAGATGAGAATCGAAATAACCATGTGAATTTCTAAATTAATTCATATTATATATCTCTAAAATAGCCAGGTCATCCTTCTCTGCTATTTGATAGAGATTTATTGGCATAGAATAATAATGAATTAACTATCAAACACATTGATGCAATATATTAACCAAGGAAAGAAAAATGACATGGCTTTGGTATTTGTGTGCTCGAAGGAAATCCAACAATGGTTGTGTTCTTTCTTTATCATGAAATAGTATTGAAGACAAATCTTGGTTCAGAAATTGAACTCCGTTACCAATAGGAGATGGTCACGTTGGGTAAGGAAAGGATGAATTGAAGGGATCAAGGTCTAGCTCCAATACATAGTTATCATTGTCACTACAAAAGACAAAGTTGTCATCATTTTCTTATTCGGGTAAAAAGAAGAGTTTGTATTTGTGCACTTGTGATAGTATATGAAAAAGAGAGCACTAGTGGAAATCAAAGTGTGTTGTCCCATCATTCAACCTAATAGAAAACTTATATATTCAGTTGTTAACTAGAGTGGAAATCAAATATAAAACCCACTCAACTTGATCTGTACATGACATAGTCGTAATGAACTAGTACAATAGAATCATGCTAACTCATAAACAAGAGATGATAAAAAAGAATAATGGAACATTATTTCTTGCCACATAATTGGCATGAATAAAATTCCCACATAATTCCTCCAAAAAATGAGAAGAACTTATGGCAAAAGAACATATCATTAGTGTTTTGTACCCTCTTTAACAAATGTAGCCTAGGGAAGTAGAGGAGGCCAAATGTAGCAGGATTCCAATTGTGTGGGATATAAAAACAGAAATGTGCAAAAATACGCCTGCCAATTCATGAAATCTCACTCTAAATAATAGAACATGTTGAGGATAGTAATGATGAAAATAGATCATGTATTAAGCTCAAGCCCCTTATTAGTCATCAATTAACAAGGCAGCTGGTAATTTTACTCGTAAAAAAATAAAAATCATAATTAGTGTAATGACTCTGTGGATATTTTTGTGAAATTTTTTACATTTATATTATGGCATCCTTGTGGGAGAGAGTGATGAAAGTTCTCCAGGCTTGTTTGACTAGTTTCTCCTTTCATATGCTTATGTGAATGGATAGAGAGCTACCTTTCTTTGGTTTGGAAATTCATGTGTCCCTCCCTTTCATTCAATATGTGGAGATGCCCCGCCATTGAAGGACCTCGATAGTTCTGAATCCAATCTTACAGACATAATAGATGGATCTAGTCCAAATCAAGATGTCGTTATGGTGATTGGAGAGAGAGCAACAACTCGAGAATTATTTAGTATTCTTCTTGTGGAGCTTGAAATATAGTGTAGGAAAAATGGTTTATCTATTTGTGGTGGTAGGGAGGTAATGTTTTTCTGATTGCTTAGCTTAGAAGAAGAGAAGCATAAGAACCAAGATCAAGACGAGGATTTTAGGTATGGGTATAAATTTGCAATCATAGGGAAACATGCAAGAGAAACTGATGCTTATATACAATTGGGAGAGGCAAGGTGAAGCACACGTGAAGAAATAAAATCCATATGTTATGATGATAAGGACAATATATCATTATCATCATCTAGGAAAAATGTTCAGGAAGAATCATCTTTACGGTCACGGGTTGAGGAACGTGAATTAGTGGATGCCTCTTGCAGTGGAACCTTACGAAACAATGTTGGTGTTGCAATGGTAGTGTCACGTGATGTGCCCCCAAAAGTTCAAAATATTCTAGGAAATGTCAAGGAAAATTTCTTTCTCTACTCCTTAACTCATATTTCGCCCCATCCACCTTTTGATAGACCAATTATCAAGATCATAGAATGATCTTTTCTTTAATGAAGAAGTCCAAGGGCTAACAATTTAAGGATATGAACAATTTTATTAAAAAAAAGGACAGTCTTGTCTGACTTGCAAGGACTTTAGTGTCAAACTTGTTGCCGAGCCAATGTTATTCACATGTCAAAATTTTGAGTATAACTTGGGGTTGAGTTTGAATGAGAGGATTTTGCTTAATATTGTTTAGTCAAGGAAATGAACCAAATTCAAATTCCATTTGAATTATGATTCATGAAGCGTAGTAACAGAGTTGGTGAGATTAATAGGGCTCATCCTTTTCGTGATGTGTTACTTTCGAATGGCATGAATGCATGAATTTCAAAAAGTTGAGATATGATATAAATCTTGGGAAAATTTGACCAAATAAATAACCCAAACCTGACACTTGAGATATGATATAAATCTTGGGAAATTTTAACGAAATACATAACCCAAACCTTAAACCTAATAGTGTGAAATCCATTGTTTGAAGTGCGCCTACTGAAGACAAATTTCTTAAATACTTTTAAAAATTAACATACAAATAATTTATAAAAGCATGGAATTTCGTTGTCAATCAAATGTGAAACCGGATAACAATTAAAGTGATAACCCGCAATAACAATCCAATATAAACAAGGCATATTGGACAAATGTTCAAAACTTATTGGGAACATCCTAATCCTACAGGCTGCTCATCTAAAGAAACCGAAAATGTTACCTTTCCTGGGAAACATGGAATGTTAATGATATAAATGACAAAAAGATAAATAATTAAACTGACTATTAGAACCAGCCCAAATAATGAATGATAACACAATGAAAATGGGGCAAAATGTCGCATACCCACTCCATGATACTACCATCCGCTTCCATACTCGATGTTTCCCAAGACTAAGCAGGGCATTCCAACGGTGTCCACAGTAGAATTCATCATTGTATCCACATACAACTTGCATTGGTCATACCCTTCCGTAAAGAATAAAATAAAAGAAAATGAAGCCCAAAAGGCTTTTTATTGGTCAACGGTTTAAATATTTTGAAGCGTGTGTTTAAAAAGAAGATTCTCATACCAATATCCTTGCTCACTTTGAAACTCTATTCAAATACAACACTTCCTCCAAAAACTTTACATATTGTGGATCGTCATAATTCAAGTCATCAATTAAACGAAGTTCTAACATCTCTAGAGCAAGGGTGCTCTAAAGAAAGCAACCTAATGCATTGATTTCCCTATCATGAAATTCAGTTATGTCTACATAAACCTGTATATATGGAGATGAGAGAGTGTGGATCTAAGACGACGAGGTATGGGATATTTTGAAAGTTCCTGCATTTCATTTCAAAACCAGAATAAGCCAACTCTACAGTCATTTACATGGTAAAAGATATAAATATTCATTCTGAACATCATGGAAAAAAACCATGGAAGAATTTTATGGTATTTTCACATCTTATAGCAGGTTAACTTTTTTAATTTAGGTAGTGTAGATTTTCATTAAGGAATAGATATGAAACAAAGTCATTACTTGGTTTTGCTTCATATCTATTGGATATACTGAATCTGCAAACATGACATAATAATGATCCAAAACATAATAGTCAACCTAAGCTACATCAATATATTCTTTGTATAATTTTTTTCTATGCTATACTTGACAACTAAGTAGAAAATGAAAACATTCTTAAACATTGAAACATGTTTTTCGTTGCACATGTAAAAGAAAAGTATAAATTCTATTTCTACAAAGAGAAAGTTGTCACCCATTAACAAACATTGGAGATTAGGAAGCCTCTTGAACAACAAATTGAGAAGAAACATATTTCTTTAAGAAAAGGCACAACACCTATGACCAACTCCTTTAATGATTTAAAGCTTCCCATCATCTCAATCAATATGTCCACAAAGAAATTGTATGCATTAACATGATATGAGTCCATTTCCAGTACGGTCAACTTAATTCGACTTTGCATATTAAGCCTTAAGATAGAGCATGAAAGCTCTTGAAATAGTATCACATTCACTCTCAAATATTTTATCATGTATGCCCCTTCATACACATACACGATAACCTACGTTTACGATGGTTTATATTGTATCCACATACAAATTGCATTTACAATGGTTTCATTGTAAAGCGTTGAAAGTAATAGAAAATCCAGAATTATATGGTTGTAGTTTGAATCAATGCGATTGAAGAGGTTTTTTCCATATCTAGTGCATGTTTGACGCAAATTCAGTGATTCCTCTACTGAGGACCTGTTGTGGTATTCAACAACCCCCCACTTAGTAATAATAGTAGTTAACGTTACATTAACTAAATGGGGACCCTTTAAAATTTTTATTCAAAAAATAAAACTTAACATCTAGTCATTTCTTTTATTTTTGAATAAAGCAAAATAACAATCAAGACCTTTTTGGGAACTACTAAAAACTCACATTTTCATATATAACACGTCTAAAAACCCACTAAAGGAACTTCCTAAAAAACCTCCAAAGTCAAACAAAGCGTTTAAGATAAGGGCTTCATGGTCTAAATTATCATAAAATCTGACAAAAAAAACGGAAGTACTTAAACTTTTTAGGCTTAAGTCTCGCATCGCATAACAAAACCCATAAAGAGTTTTCTCTTAAATACGATATAGCAAATTTTGCGAGTTCCGAAATCATGATGGCACTTTGGATTTTATCATAACGTATTTCGGGTATTCAAGCAAACACTTTGCACCTACCATAAGCTGATATTACGATATGCAATTTGCGCCTGGACCCACACTGTAGAGTATTAAAACCAAACATTTCAATTCCGTCAAAGTCTATTGCCTAAGATGAGCTCAGTAAGTAACCATATGTGAGATAAATAATGGACATCTCGCATCTTGCATCTCGTAGACACAACAACAGGAGGTAAGAATGTTGAAAGGCACACCTTGCGATCTACGATATGTCTTCGCAAATTGTGCATTCACTATCATCGCAATATAATGGCTCGCTACCCAAAAAACTTTCATCCCATTTTTTGACGCAAACATTTATGAGCAATAAAGCTAAGGGATAGTGAATCATTAGTGGGCATTAGTGGGAAATAACTACATTTATGTATGAAAAGCCATTTAGCTTGATACGATATCTTGTTACGTGCGTTCAAATAATGATTCTTTTACCCCCTTTACAAGCTATCTGCAGTATTTCATTTTTTATGTTCATGTTTGGGTGTCTGATAGCTTTTGTTCTTCATTTCAGGAAAAACCCACAGAGCAGAGCATTGAGAAGAATCGGGGAAGAAAGGCAAGGTTGTAGCCTCTCAGAAGACAGAGATGACTCCCCTATTCATAGACACCACATGCAGTAAAGAGGGAGGAACCTCTACATGGGACACTATGTACAACATGTTGGAGGAGGAACAACCGAGGATTATGGAAACAAATATTACAGTTGATGGCCGTGATTCCTCAGACGCTTCCATGCTAGAGACAACTTGCTCGTTTTTGCACCGCATAGCTGCTCGATCGAAGATAATCCCTTATACCGATATGGTAAAATGGGTTATCGATGAAGTAGATATTTCAGATAGACAATTCAGGACAAGAAGCCAAGGGGACATCGGATCTTTCGCCCCCGACAATTTACGGCTTATGTACCACCTATCATAGCTACAGGTCATCTACAATAGGCAATTCATGGAAAAGTTTGTTAAAGAGAATAATGACCCAACGGATTGCAGCCATGCTTGGTCGAATAATGAAGAAAAGATCAAGAAAGACAAAAATAGTATGTACACTACTGCATCTATTTGTCCCCCCTTATAGTTTTGTTGTGGCTATGTTATGTCAATTGTTTGGTAGACCTGATAGTACCAAGTTCTCCCTGAATTGGTTGTTGTTAATTGAAGCAGTCGTTAATGTAACTATTATGAATTGGGCCCAAATCCTGTCAGATAATTTAGCAAAAACAATTATCGAGTATAGAAGGAGAAGAAGCATTGCTTCGAGGGTTTACCCTCCATTTTTTATGAGTGCCTATGTTATGGACGCTATTTGTTTTAGTTCAAAGTTCCCCATCATGGGATGGAAGTGGACTGTTTAGAATCCACTTCCCATCCACGTCTACCACAAGGTCATGTGGGAATCCAATTTTCAACCACATTTTTTCAATATTTGCCATGGAGTTATGCTCCCTATTTATAAGCGGCTGTATAATCGAGACGCCCCCAGATTTTCTGAAGAAGCTGAAGTTGACATCCTCCCAGTGGCCAGATGGTTCTGGGAGGAGAAATTTACATATATCAGAGTTTTTGGTAGCATCACCTCCCCCCACATCCTCCCATATTATGTTCTAGATAAATTGATGTCTAGGGTAATAGCCTACTACACAGCTACTGAGGGAGGAATGAGCCATACATTGAAAGATTCAAAGAAGGCCATTTGGCCTGCATTCCCTGTACAGTGCGGAGAATTTGCACTACACAAACTAGGACACACAGTCAAAGAAGCAGAGAACATGTTATCTTTGCAATTACCCAAATTCCCTGGATGGCAGTATGACCCGTTTAGAACTGTCAAGAATTTCACCACCATGGTGAAAATAAAAGTATTCACCAATGATGAGGATGCTTTTGATGATATATTTTTGAAGAAAAACACCTTCCAGAGGTGAAACATATGGCCCAACTACTTTTTGACCATGAAGACCTGAAATTTTTTTACAATTACATAGAAAGAAGGCTCACAACAGTCCCATTGGACCAGTTGTTAATTGAACCAATAAGGGAGCCTACTCCCAGCATGACTATAGAAGGTGACTCCAAAGAAAACTCCAAATCCGTTTCTAGAGCATAGTCTTAAGAAAAATCTATTGGAGAATCACGACATTTGTCACAGAACAACAAAAGTAGGAGCATTGAGGATAATACCCAATCTACGCAGAAGATAGCTAAACAAGCTTCAGCTATCAAGCAAGTTGAAATCCCAAATACCTTTGCACAACCAATAAAACCCACGATAATTGATTTAGAGGAAGAGTGGGATAATTTTAATAAAAGTCTTAATATAGAGGAACATGTGCCAAAGCTACAAACACTACAACACCAGACAACTTTGGAAATTACAGTGGAAGAAACTGCAAATGAACCAGAAGTAGGGCATACCCCTGTCACCCCCACCTCCGAGATAATTCTAAAAATTGAAGAAACACCCCCTATGGATGTATTCTATAGCCCACATCATAAGGCCGTGGTGAAAAGGCAAAGAAAGAAAAGAAAATTGGACTCTATAGCTGCTACAACCCCCGAAAACGAACTAATGGATGTTCTATGGAAGGAATCGCCAGTCGATCCATCCACCAACTTAACTAGACTCTCGTAGTTTGCAAGTGCTTATGCTACAGTGACCATAGATAAAGCAATAGAAGTCCAAAAATTTCTTAGAGATAAGGAAAACAAAATAACGTCGCTCGAGCAGCAGTTACAACAAGTTAAATCCGACTAGCAAGCAGGGATATAGTTGGCCAAGCTTCAACGGGAATTTGAAAAGATGCAAATAGAACATCGAATCAGCTTAGCCAAGAAGGAAGCATAGGTGCAAGCGATAATTTATCTTCATAAAGACGATCCAAAACTTGATCAATTTATCGCCGAAGCACTCGCACTTAATTCCCAGTTGACACATCAGAAAGAATCACTGTTCGAGAAGATTTCACACTAGAAATCTTATTGCGAAACAAGTGATAAACTGACAAGTCAAGTCATAGAAATGCGACATGAATATGATGAGATATTTAAAAAGGTCTTTGATCACATCGCTTGGCAAAATATAGAGGAGGGGAGAAAAACCGACCTGCCCAAACTAGAAGAATCACATAAGGAAATTATGTTTGCAAGCTAGGATTCTCGACTAAAAGAAGTAGAAAAGGCAACGGGGGACACTGCGGCAACAACAAACATTATCATAGAAAATATAAATGATAATTTGCATGGTGCCAATCTAGTAGTAGAGTCCATTCTAGGGTTCTTTCCAAATGCAAAACAGCTCGATTAATAATGGAAACAGGCAGCAGAAGTGATAAGGAAAATGACGAGGCTAGACTGGGAGGCATATTGGAAACATTTGGTCAAGACTCACAGCCAATGGATGACCCTGCAATGCCTAACCACCTCTGCCAAGAAAATGGCACCAGCTCTAACCGATACCGTATACGATGGACAGTTGAAAGTTGAAGTCAGCCGACCTACACAGCTAAAGCCTGTGGTGGATATTTGCAACCTGAAGGATTGAATGGAGCATAGTTAGTCACCCTGTTTGCTTTAATTTTGATTTTATTTTTGCGTAAATTGAGGCAAGTCGTTTAAACCTCCTCAACTATTTTGTAATAATCTATTTTTAGCATTATAGTTTTAATATTTAAACCCCTCTCATGCATTTAGAGAGGGTCCAGAAATTTTATCAGAAACATTCTTTAGAACATACACTTATGCCCCTTTGAGGAAGTTCTGGTGGAATTAATGGAACAAGATTTCTTTTCTACTTGATTTAACATCTTCTACTAAAATTGCACTTACGTACTCTTAGATGATGTTGGGTGACTTGAGATTAGATCAATATTGTTGGAGCATATGAGTAGGACATATTATAAATGGTACTTTTATCTCTTAATTCTTTTTACTTATAGGTCAAGCAATAACTTATCTTCAAGTTGTTTATGTATGAAAATTTGAATTGTTGATTACCATTATTGCACTTTTGTATGATGATGATCTATAGTTTATGCTAAGTACATGAATGATTTTTATGTGATATATCTCTCACAATTGTTTCGGCTAACTTTTTATACGAAACAATTATTATTAAATGGATTCACTTCTCATCGCAATTGAGTAATATTTATTATCAATTGCTTTCAAACATTATTGTAGATCACATATGTCACATTACTCCCGAGATAGTTATATTTAGATAATGTTTTAGATTAGAATAAATTACACATGACAATTAGTTTAAATTAGATTAGTTTTAGGATAAGCATTATTCCAAATCTCAAACATCACCCCATTTTCACAATCATAAAATTATATTGGGAAACTGGTCCCATCATCCCCAATCGGAACCACTACCCCAAATGGAAAAGGAGCTTCCAACCAAGGTCTAGCCCGGGCGGTTATCTCCCATTGTTGAGGCAACGATTTTCGAGCCTTCAACATTTTTGGCGCTAGAAGGAAGGCTTGACTGTGAATGGCAAGTAAATCTAAATCTACATGCCATTATAAGAGTAAAACTCCCTCACCATCACCTCCAACTTCTCGTTCACATTCTAAATCTCCTAATCCAAAGCAAGAAGTTGCAAAGAAAAATACATAGCCCACTGCTGAAATCCTAAACAAGCCAGACAGTTCGTCTTCTGAACCACCTGAAGTACAATATTTGATTCATAAATTGCAAGGGATTTCAATATCTCAAGAAGAATTTGAGTCATCCCAAGGCAATGTCACTTCTCAATTTACCCTATCTCAATGACTAACTAGAGCACAGAGTGAAAAACTTAGAATCCCACCATTTGAATTCCCTCTACCAAGTCATAAGAAAGCTAAGAAAACACCATCAGAATCTCACAGCGAGGTTCTTTCATCATCTACATCCATTCCATCTATAACATCACAAGGTCACACATCCACCTCCCAACTCCAGATCGTGATTCACACAGGTACAGGAGCTATACCTTCCTCTACCCAATCACTTTCAACCACTGCTACACCCTCTTTTGCTTCACATCCCAACAATGGAATAGAATCCTCCCAAGCCATGGACCAACCTAGGAGATATTAGAATGGCTGGACCTTTATCTCAATTTCCAACACATCCAGAGAAATGGTTACCTAAATTCAATCCTGATAATGGCCTGCTAGTTGAAGAACATATAAATAATTTCATGTTGTCCATTAATTTGAATGGAGTAGCAGAAGAAGACACAGTTATAAGATTATTCCCATATACTCTACAAGGAGCAACAGGATCATGTTACTTTTTGTTACCATCAGGCTCTATTAATAGCTAGGATGCTTTTCAAGAGCAATTTTTAACTAAATTTGGAGATGATAGATCTACAGCAACTCTGATCAATGATCTCTCCAATTTGAAAGCCAAACCTAAAGAACCCATTAAGGATTTCAACTCTTGCTTCAATAAGTTATTAAATAAAATACCTACAGCATCCAAGCCTAGCGATGAGGTCCAAAATGAATGGTACATTTATGCTCTGCCTTCAAACAAAGTCATCTTTGTTGATAAGGCTGCCAAACCAACATTAGCAGAAAATATTAAAGAAGTAATAGCTGTGGAAAAATGCATTCTAGCCGTAGAAAAGAAGAACGCATTAGAAGAAAGAAAATCTAGGAAATTAACCTTCAAAGATGACTCTAGGAAGAAACCACCAAAGGATCCTTTTTGTAGAATTTTGTAGAATTTTTCTACAAATCAGCTAGCTCTAATACCATGTAGAACTTTTTCTACAAATCAGCTAGCTCCGATACCATGTAGAAATTTCCCACCTGTACATCACCTTGTAATGCAATGTACTAAAGCAAAACAATTGATCTACTTCTACAAACAATTTAGTGAAAGCTTAATCAACCATGAGCAACATCAATAAGAACACATATAACTAATAAGAAGGAATCAATCACACATAACACGGAAGAATTTACTCGGGGAAATCACCTGCCTAAAACCCCATCTCTATATTATCATACAAGTGGAAATATAGTCTGGAATACACAAAGCCCTAGCTCGAAAGCTATCTAGCTCTCAGTACAATCCCTCTGCTGCTCATAGACAGTCAAAGGCTTCTCACAAACCTTCTCCTTTGCCCTCCAAGCCTCCTATTTCTATGAACAGTTTTCCTGGGTCCTCCAGCTACAACCTATGTGATTCTCACCTCACACACAACGCTAACCTCTAAAATAACTGCACAAACTTGAAGCAGATAAATCCTCATCATGGATGAGCTTCCTTTATAGGAAAAATATTCATCCAACTGATAGTACATTGTCCCTTCTCCGATCTCAACTGGGTCTCTGTTTGAACTAACATGCATGAGTTATTTAAGCTATAATATTCAGTTATCTGAAAATACCAGTTTTTACATGCATGCAAGCATTAACAAACTGAATCTCACTAATTTAACAACTTGTTAAATTAATCTAACTGGACTTGACTCAGTTAACTGAGCCAACTAATTACAACTCATCCTTATCTTTTTAACTGATGGATAAATTCATCAATTTATAGATAAATTGTTGCATGTCCTGACATAGACTTCAAGTTTGTTTTTCCTTAACTAATTAACTCAAGATGAAATAATTTATTAATTTACAAACTGCTGTTAATATCAAATTCGAATTTTACTTCCTGTTTTTAGTCCAAGGACTGACTAAAATAAGAATCCATCCTGAATTGCTAAAAATAGAATTTCTATTTTTAGCACTTCTATTTTTAGCAATTTCTTGTTGCCAATTTTCAACACTCCCTCTCAACAAGAAAGGCTTCCTCTCGAACCTGATCCTGTACCTCTGGAATGTTTTTCATGCAACACATCTACCAAGTGTGGTTGATGCAGCAACTCTCGGAACAAAAAAAAAACTCCCAACTGACCTCTTTGTTGGGCTATAAACATACTCTGATGCTGAAGCTCTACCTGCTGCTGACAAGTGCTCCCTCTCTGACCTCTGCGCTACTGCAACATCTCCATGCATCTCGCATCATTGCACCCTTCTCTATGCTACCCTACACTGTGCAACACACTTGTGCCTCTTGCATTGTTGTGGCTTGCATGCTTTGTGCTGTCCTGGGATTCCATGCATTGTAGCTCTCTATGCCGCTCCATCCGCACTTGTCTCTACCCAGTCAATCAGTTCCTACTACTCCACATCGGGGCTCATGTAGCAAAGTCAAATCAAATAGGTTGGGTACCTCAAGGATCTTGCCCCTCCTCCTTGGGACGATCACTCCACATCACCCCACCTCCTCCCTAGAGGTATGGCTGCATGTGATCCCTCTACCCACCTGGCTCGAAGTCCCCCCTACTAGAGGTATTTGCATGAGTAGATGTCTCTACTCGATCTCTTCTCAGCTTCTCTAGTTGTGGCTACTCCACGACCTCCTGAAGTTGCTTCACCGATCGTGGCTCCTCCACAATCGTCTGAGACTTCTTCTGGCGTTGCATGTTGAGAGGTAATATACTCTCCCTCTCAACCACCAAGTCTCTAACCTTTGCCTTTCTCCTCAAGGCTTTTCATGCATATTGTACCTCAAGTACATACAGGTTCTTAGCTACCACACCAATCTATTTCCACTTTCCTGCCGTCACAAAATTTTCTAGAAAAAGAGATGATTTTAAATCAGCAATATCTCCGTCATCTGAACTCCGATTCAGCTGATTTTTTTTTTGATTTTGGGTATTTTTCTGCAAGGAATCGAAATCTGATATTTATTTCTAAAAATTTTTTACATAAATTTTCATATCTGCTCTGCAAACTCTCGGCCCAAAACTCAAAACTTTGAAATCTCCTCTCAGTATATTGTTCTCTCCTTGGTCACCTGTACTCTGATACCATGTAGCATTTTTCTACAAATCAGCTAGCTCTGATACCATGTAGAACTTTTTCTACAAATCAGCGAGCTCCGATACCATCTAGAAATTTCTCACCTATAGATCAACCTGGTAATGTAATGTACTAAGCAAAACACTTGATCTACTTCTACAAACAATTTAGTGGAAGCTTAATCAACCATGAGCAACATCAATAAGAACACATATAACTGATAAGAAGGAATCAATCACACATAACACAGAAGTATTTACCCGGGGAAAGCACCTGCCTAAAACCCCATCTCTGTATTATCATACAAGTGGAAATATAGTCCAGATTACACAAAGCCCTAGCTCGGAAGCTATCCAGCTCTCAGTACAATCCCTCTACTACTCATAGACAGTCAAAGGCTTCTCACAAACCTTCTCCTCTGCCCTCCAAGCCTCTTATTTCTATGCACAGTTTTCCTGGGTCCTCTAGCTGCAACCTATGTGATTCTCACCTCACACACAACACTGACCTCTAAAATAACTACACAAACTTGAAGGAGATAAATCCTCATCATGGATGAGCTTCCTTTATAGGAAAAATATTCATCCAACTGATAGTACATTTTCCCTTCTCTGATCTCAACTGGGTCTCTGTCTGAACTGACATGCATGAGTTATTTAAGCTATAATATTCGGTTATTTGAAAATACCAGTTGTTACATGCATGCAAGCATTAACAAACTAAATCTCATTAATTTAACAACTTGTTAAATTAATCTAACTGGACTTGACTCAGTTAACTGAGCCAACTAATTATGACTCATCCTTATCTCTTCAACTGATGGATAAATCCATCAATTAATAGATAAATTGTTGCATGTCCTCACATAGACTTCAAGTTTGTTTTTCCTTAACTAATTAACTCAAGATGAATTAACTAATTAATTTACAAACCGTTGTTAATATCAAATTCAAATTTTACTTCCTATTTTTAGTCCAAGGACTGACTAAAATAGGAATCCATCCTGAACTGGTAAAAATAGAACTTCTATTTTTAGCACTTCCATTTTTCATTCCCTGTTTCCCAATCCAGCACTGATGCCCAAACTACTATTTTTAGCAGTGCTATTTTTAGCAATTTCTTGTAGCCAATTTTCAACACTTTTGATCTGGAAGGATTACAGAAAGTCCTTAAGACCATGTCTAACGAAATGGTTGACATAAAAAACAAGTAGCAGAAACTTCCTCCAAAAAAATGTTTAGACCATTTAAAATGAATTCCCCAACTGATCCTAAACCTCTGAATGCTATACCAAATGTTGAATCAAATGGAGATGAGAAAGAAGTTTCAAATGAAGAAAAAACAGATGATGAAGTAGCTGAATTACAAGGGATGTGGGATTTTTTCCTTCCCAACGAGGAAAATCAAGAAGCACTACCTGTTGCTATTAGAAGTAGAAATCAACTTGACCCACCCAATCAAAATCAAAATAGAAAACTTCAATGCCACCTCCCAGAGATAAATTCATAGGAAAGAAATCTTCACCGAAATCCACTCAAACAAACCCTACCCAATTGAATTCTTCACCTTCATCTAAAACTCTGATAGTTTCTGATGAAATGGAATACAATATTATTGATGATATGAAGAAAACTAGGGCAAACGTCACCTTTTATGAGCTTAGTAAATTAAAACATCAGCATAAGCTACTTCTGAAAGAACTCAAAGCAGTGCCCACTACATTGCTTCCTGCCACAATAATATCATAGGCTGCTCAAGAAATGTGAAGACCCCTTAGCACTTCTTCAAGCAAAAAAGATCCAACCGACACCGCTATAATTGGCAGAAGATCTAAATCCCATACTCCACCATTTCTCCTTACTTTTGAAATCTTTAATAAGAACTTACACAATTGTTTAGTTGATTCTGGTGCTTCATCAAACATTTTGCCTAGAACAGTGTGCGATAAGTCAAATGTTCAGCCTTAGAAATATGCAGTACGAATAGTACAATTAGATCGGTCTCAAGTCGAAGTTGTTGGGGAACTGAATCAAGAAACCATTAGCTTTCATCAAACCCAAAATTTTGTCAAATAATTGATATACTTGTAGCTGATATTCCTGAATTCTATGGCTTAATCCTTAGTAGGGACTGGTCAGAAAATCTTCATGGTTACTTCACAATTGATTGGTCTCACATGTGGCTTCCCTATAACGGCAAGCTAAATAAAATAAGGTTTGACCAAGAGAAACATCAAAAGTATATAGTAACAGAGCTGGAAGAAGAAAATGAGCCAGTAACATATAGCAACAATATAATCGAAAATTATTCTGTTGAGTCATTCCTGGGAAATTTCAATGCCCATACTTCACCTTTCTTAAAAAACTCTGTTGTATCTCAAATAAAAAATTTATCCCAAATAGACACTTCTAAATGTGTGAATTTTGTAGATAAACCTATAAATAAATATTTATTTTGGAAATTATTTTTTGATGGATCTCGATCCAATGATGGAGCAAGGGCAGGATGCATATTAGTTAGCCCAGAGGGAGAAAATACTATGTTAGCATGCAAGCTTGAATTTGATTGCACAAACAACAGTGTTGAATATGATGTGTTGGTTCAAGGTTTGTACAAAGCAATTGGTTTTAATATCAAATACCTCCAAGTGTTTCAAGATTCTGAAATTTCCATCAGGCAAGTAAGAAATACTATACATCGTTTGTCGAGACATTTGAAACGCTATCAATCATTAGTCCAAAACCTAACCTCACATTTTACAGCATTTATTATTTCCCCCATTCCATGACTCCAAAACGCTAGTTTCGATCTCCTAGCTAATGTGGCTTCCAAGCTAATTCCACCAGAAGCTTACAACCCAGATCGAATTTCCATTGAATTAATTTTTAGGCCTTCTATTCCTGATAATATCACCAAATGGAGAGTCTTGAATAATGATCTGGATATCGTAAGTTTCGTTACTTCAAAAGGCTCTTATGATCACCAGATAATTGATGAAGACCAGCATGATGACCAAATGAAACAAGAAACTACCAACAATGCTATACCAAAATCCGTAGTTAAGTTGGAAGATTTATATGACCTCAAAGATAAATTTAAACGATCTATTAATTCAAAACTTCAGAGTTCAACTCTGAGGTATGAATTGATCAATCTTGGAGCTTACACAAAACCACAAAACATTAATCTGGGTCTCGGACTTACATCAGAAGAGAAACTAGCTTTTATACATCTATTGAAACAATATAAGGATGTCTTTGCTTGGAATTATGACGATATTAAAACCTACGACACTTCTATTATTCAACATACTATTCCCTTGAATTTTGATGAAAAACTTGTTCAGCAGAAATTGAGGAAAATTCATCCTAATTTGGAAAGCCAGATTAAGTTTGAGTTAAATAAACTGCCGAAAGCCAAGATTATTTTTCCTGTTGGGATTTCGAGGTGGGTCTTCAATCTCGTCCCAGTTAGAAAGAAGAACGGTGATATTCGAATTTGTATAGACTTTCGCAATCTCGACAAAGCTTGCCAAAAGGACAATTTTCCATTGCCTCCTATGGAACAGATATTGCAATCAGTTGCAGGTTCATAACTAATGTCCTTTCTAGATGGCTTCTTAGGTTACAATCAAGTCTTAGTCCATCTAGATGATCAGATGAAAACTACATTCAAAACAAAATGGGCCACTTATGCCTATCAAAAGATGCCATTTGGATTAATCAATGCTGGTGCCACTTTCCAAAGAGCCATGGACATTTCCTTCAAAGGTTTAGTAAACAGGTCAGTGGTAATTTACTTAGATGCTATAACTGTGTATTCTAGAAAACGTAGTAATCATCTAAGAGATCTTAAACAAATATTTGAATGTTGTCAAAGGTATGGAATTTCTCTTAACCCCAAGAAGTATTTTTTCATGCTAAGTGAAGGAAATCTCCTTAGATTTATCGTGTTCAAAACAAGAATTCATATTGACCCAGACAGAATTAGAGAAATTTCTGAAATACCTTTACCCAATAACAAGAAATCAATGCAATCTTTCCTTGGTCAAATAAATTTTTTCAAGATATTTGTCCCTGACTTCTCAAGAATTGTATTACCCCTTCAAGCCATGATAAAGTAAAGTTCTCTATTTAAATGGGGTCATTTGGAACATGAAGCTTTTAGCTTGATAAAACAAGCAATCATAAACACCCCATCTTTAGCAATGCCAAATTTTTCCAATCATTTCAATCTGTACACTTTCGCTTCCGAAAATTCATACGCAACAATATTGACACAAGTAAATCAAGAAAAACCTGAAGCCCCGATCTCTTTCTTTAGCTCAAATTTACAGGGAGCTGAATTGAACTACTCAGATGTTGAAAAACAAGCTTACATTGTTTTCAAACCAATAAAACACTTCAGACCTTTTCTTCTTAAAACCCACACCAAGGTGACAGTACCATTCCCAGCAGTAAGAAACCTTCTAATACAAAGGGATGTGGGTGAAAAGAGAAAAAATTAGGTTACAGCTCTGCAAGAATATGACATCGAAATCAAACCAGCAAACATTGTAAAAGGTCAAGGTTTTTGCAGGATGTTGGCAGGAGCATCAAATATATCAAAATTACAGCATTCAGGTGACGAGGTACAAGTCTATGAGGTAAGCCTTAATGACACTGAATCAAGATATGCTGATATTATATTCTATTTAAAAATTGGATATGCCCCTCCACATTTGAATCACACCAAGGAAAGAGCCTTGAGACTAAAAACTAAACAATATCAAATTGTCAATAACGTGCTATTTAGAATGAATTATGATTATGTTTTTCTTAGATGTCTTGAAAATTTTGAAGTAGAAAAAGTATTGTAGGAACTTCACGATGGACCAGCCAGTGGACACTTTGGAGGAGATGCTACAGTGCATAAAATCTTACATGCTAGCTATTACTAACCAACTCTATTTAAAGATGCACACGGTCATGTAAGGAAATGTAAAATTTGTCAAACAGCTGTCAGAAGACAGAAGAAACCAACATTATCGTTACATCCAGTCAACATTAATCAACCATTCGAACAATGGGGATTGGCCATAATAGGTGAGATTGTTCCTCATTCTTCTAAGCAACATAAATATATCCTTACAGCCACCGACTATTTCACCAAATGGGTAGAAGCGATTCCACTCAAGGTAGCCAACTCCAAGAACATTATTGAATTTATAGATCAATATATCATCACCAGGTTTGGCTTACCTTCTTCCTTAATGTTTAATGATGCATCTTACTTTTCAGGCCATGCTATGACAGAGTTTGCTCTTAAAAGAGGATTTAAAATTAAATATTTTGCTAAGTATTATCAGCAAGGAAATGGGTTAGCCGAATCCACAAATAAGAACCTTATCAGGATTATTAAACAAACTGTTGATCAAAGTCAAAAGAACTAGCATAAATCTTTAGTGTTTGCTCTATGGGTAGATCAAATAACTCAGAAAACCTCCATTGACACTTCTCCTTTTAATCTGGTTTATGGGAAAGAAGTTGTCTTACCAACAAACGTAGTTATCCTCATTTGCCTTGGTTCAATTCATCGAAGAAACTCTTTCCTCATATATGTAACTTAGATAATTACAAATCCTTAAACTTGAAGAGGAACAAGAGAAGGCTATAATTACCCATGCACATCATCAGCAGTTAGTCAAAGCCTCCTTTGATTCAAATTCTGTATCTTCAAAAAATTTCCAACTCGAAGACTTAGTACTAAAATGGGATAAAACCCACGAAGATAAAGGCAAGCATACCAAGTTCCAGCAAATGTTGCTTTGCCCATTCTAGATTTTAGAATTAATAGGCCCATCAACTTTTCTGGTACAAGATTTATCAGGTAAGAAGGAATCTCTACCTATTAATGGACAGGTCCTAAAGAAATACTTTCCATAGAAGATGATCTCTTCTGATTCACTGTATATTATAGTCTTTTACTTAATTTTCTTTTGAAAAATAATACAAGTTGAAAACATTTACTTTTTGTTTTACAAAGAATAAGTTTCTCTTCTTAATTTTGACTTTTCGCTTGTATAAGTAAAGATTTTTATGAAAGTAATCTTCACGTATGAAATGTATAGTTAAGTTTGATTGCTTTTAAAATTGATTGTCTTCCTCCTTAAATTATATGATTTTGATGAAACTTAACTTTGAAAGAGAAACTACTCCTTTATATCAGTCTAGAAAAGTATCTATACAAAGCAAAGTCTCTCTCCAAGAAGGCATCTCTAAAAAAACTCTACAACTGTCGTCCAGAACCTCTTAAGGGGCCAATGATCTCTCCACTTAGTCAGTTTTCATTTTTAGAGTGTAATTCTAAAATATACCTAAACTTAAAGGATAAGAGGTCTCATCAAGAGTCGGCTTACCATGATCATAAGATTATAGCTAAACTAACATTACCAAAACTGTATATAAAAACAAGGTAATGGCTTATGATTATAATAATCAAAAGACAAGGGGTCCCATCACGAGCCAAATTTCAGTTAAGTTACAAATCAAGTGAATGGCATTATCAATATTGGTCACCAAACCAAGACATTGTCCTTTAGGAAATATAGATGAAAAGTTGAAGCAACAAATGAATAACTTCAAAAAGCAATAAGTATACTTACGAACTTATCTTTAAAATTGCATTCTGATTTAAGTGGAATACTGGGTCATTGCTGGTTAAAAGGTAACCCTGTCAAGGCTATGAACGCATGCTAGTAGTAGAGGCTCTACCTATGACAACGGAGTAAATAAAAAAACCAATCTGGGGAGAGAGTCATGGCTTTATCTTTAAAAAAACAACTAAAGACTAATGTAGACAATGTTACATTTTATAAGAAAAGAATATTCAAAAGAATGGTAGTTAGGCAGATGATTGTTTTATTACGAAAGCAATAATTCCTACCTTATATTCCATATAATCTGTTTTATTTTAAAAACTATCTTTATTTTGGAATTTTTAGAAATTTCAAAAAACTCTCAGAGATAACTAGTCCGTCCGAGTGAATCGCCAATTATTCTGGTATTCAACAACCCCCCATTTAGTAATAATAGTAGTTAACGTTACATTAACTAAATGGGGACCCTTTAAAAATTTTATTCAAAAAATAAAACTTAGCATTTAGTCATTTCTTTTATTTTTGCATAAAGCAAAATAATAATCAAGACCTTTTTGGGAACTACTAAAAACTCACATTTTCATATATAGCACATCTAAAAAACCCACTAAAGTAACTTTCTAAAAAGCCTTCAAAGTCAAGCAAAGCGTTTAAGATAATCCTACATGGTCTAAATTATCATAAAATCTGATAAAAAAAAGGAAGTCCTTAAACTTTTTAGGCTTCAGTCTTGCATCACATAACACGACCCATAAAGATTTTTCTATCAAATACGATATAGAAAAGTTTGTGAGTTGCGAAATCGCGATGGTGATTTGGCTTTTATTGCATTGCATTTCAGGCATTCAAGCAAACACTTTGCACCTGCCATAAGCCGATATTGCGATATGCGATTTGCACCCTGACCCACACAGCAGAGTATATAAAGCAAATATTTCAATTTCGTCAAAGTCTATTGCCTAAGATGAGCCCAGTAAGTAACCATACGTGAGACAACTAATGGACAGCTCGCATCTCGCATCTCGTAGACACAACAGTAGGAGGTAAGAATGTTGAAAGGCACACCTTGCGATATTGTGATCTGTGATATTGCTTCGCAAATCGCACAATCGCTATCATCGCAATATAATGGCTCACTACCCGAAAAAACTTTCATCCCCTTTTTCGACGCAAACATTTATGATCAATAAAGCTAAGGGATAGTGAATCATTAGTGGGCACTAGCAGGAAATAGTTGCATTTATGTATGAAAAGCCATTTAGCTTGATACAATATCTTGTTACGTGCATTCAAATAATGCTTCTTTTACCACCTTTACAAGCTATCTGCATTATTTCATTTTTTTACGTTCATCTTTGAGTGTCTGATAGCTTTTGTTATTCATTTTAGGAAAAACCTGCAGAGTAGAGCGTTGAGAAGAATGGGGAAGAAATGCAAAGTTGTAGCCTCTTAGAATATAGAGATGACTCCCCTGTTCATAGACACCATATGCAATAAAGAGGGAGGAACCTCTATGTGGGAGATTATGTACAACATACTGGAGGAGGAACAACCAAGGGTTATGGAAATAAATATTACAGTTGATGGCCGAGATTTCTCAGACACTTCCATGCTAGAGATGACTTGCTCATTTTTGCACCGCATAGCTGCTTAGCCGAAGATAATCCCTTATACTGATATGGTAAAATGGGTTATCAATGAATCAGATATTTCAGATAGAAAATTTAGGACGAGAAGCCAAGGGGCCATCAGATCTTTCACCCCAGACAATTTATGGCTTATGTACCACCTACCAGAGCCATTGGTCATCTACAACAGGAAATTCGTGGAAAAGTTTGTTAAAGAGAACAGCGACCCAACAGATTGCACCCATGCCTGGTCAAATAATGAAGAAAAGATCAAGAAAGACAAAAATGGTATGTACACTACTGCATCTATTTGTCCCCCTTATAGTTTTGTTGTGGCTATGTTATGTCGATTGTTTGGTAGACCTGATAGTACCAAGTTCTCCTCGGATTGGTTGCCATTAATTGAAGTAGTCGTTAACACAAATATTATGAATTGGGCCCAAATCTTGTCAGATAATTTAGCAAAAACAATTATTGAGTATAGAAGGAGAAGAAGCATTAATTCGAGGGTTTACCCTCCATTTTTTATGAGTGCCTATGTTATGGACACTATTTGTTTTATTTCAAAGTTCCCCATCATGGGATGGAAATGGTTGTTCAGAATCCACTTCCCATTTACGTCTACCACAAGGTCATGTGGGAATCCAATTTTCAACCACATTTTTTCAAGATTTGCCATGGAGTTATGCTCCCTATTTATAAGCAACTGTATAATCGAGGCGCCGCTAGATTTTCCCAAGAAGCTGAATTTGACATCCTCCCAGTGACCAAATGGTTTGGGGAGGATACATTTACATATATCAGAGTTTTAGGTAGCATAACCTCCCCCCACATCCTCCCATATTATGTTCTAGATAAATCAATGGCTAGGGAAATAGCCTACCAGACAGCTACTAAGGGAGGAATGAGCCATACATTGAAAGAGTCAAAGAAGGCCATTTGGCCCACATTCCCTATACAGTGTGGATCATTTGCACTACACGACCTAGGACACACACTCAAAGAATCAGAGAACATTTTATCTCTGCAATTACCCAAATTTCCTGGACGGCAGTATGACTCGTTTGGAACAGTCAAGAATTTCACCACCATGGTGAAAATAAAAGTATTCACCAATGAGGAGGATGCTTTTGATGATACACTTTTGCAAAAAAACACCTTTTCAAAGGTGAAACATATGGCCCAACTACTTTTTGACCATGGCACCTGGAAAAATTTTACAGTTACAGAGAAAGAAGGCTAGCAATGGTCCCATTGGACCAATTTTTAGTTGAACCAAAAGGGAGCCTACTCCTAGCGTGACTATAGAAGGTGACTCCAAAGAAAAATCCAAATCTGATTTTGGAGCAGAGTCTCAAGAAAAATCTATCGTGGAATCACAACATTCATCACAGAATGACAAAAGCAGGAGCATCGAGGATACGTTCCAATCTACACAAAAGATAGTTGAACAAGCATCAGCTAGCAATGTTATAGACATTTTTGGGCACTACAACCCCAATCATAAATGTCCATAAACTGAGGGCTCCTAAGTCCCTAAAAGTGTTGCTTCACTGCCTAAAGGAACAAGGTCAGCTGATTACATCATCTCCCAGAAGTTCTCCACTAAAAACTGCTCAGAAATGGTCAAAACTGGACCATATTGAATACCCAGTGCAGAGGGTGTGATGCATATCACCTTCCCAGTGTAAAGGATGTGATGCATACTGAATGGCCCCTCTGTAGGGTGGGATGGTCAGGAATGGACAAATGGCAGGGACAATTTTCGAGGTGGAAGATCATGGAATCTTCCAGAAGCTTCCCCTCTGACACTTGCCTCTTTGTTTTCAACGAGGGATGAGTAAGAGATCATCATTTTCCAAGTGGAATCAAGAACTATTAGAGAGAGGACACTAATCAAGACCTCATAAGATGACTCACCCCCCTACAATCATCTATATATGGATCCCTCATCACAGAGATCCGAAGGCTGGAATCTTGTATCTTGTAGAGAAATGATGTTGGTTTTCTAGTGTAATTTCATAGTGTTGGGTGATCTAAGCTTTACTTGAGGTGAAGAAGGGCTTTCTTGCTGGAGGATGATGCTGGGTCAGAACATATGGTTGTAATCCTCTTGCTACTTTTGATCTTAATAAAGTTATTCAAGTTTTCCTCCATATTCTTGTATGTTTTTTTATATATGCATTTGTATGGTTAACACATATCTGGTCCTGTATTATTTATGAATATAGATCTCTGTTGCTCGATAGTAGTATGATGCTTTGATTCCATAGGTGCTCTTTGAAGCTGGGCAAACGAAGAAGAAGCGGCAAAGATCTATCAGGAAGGAGAGGAATCAAGCAAGGAAACCAAGCGCAAGACTAAGGTTGGTCTCCTTTGTTCCACTCTTATCTATTTTCATAAAGGAAAGCGAAAGTAGACTTTACTTGTTTGTTTCTAAGATAGCTACCAGTATTAGTGGGAATAGCAGCTCCGAGTGGACACTATTCCCGGTAACAAAATGGTGACTCCACTGGGGATCGATTAGATTGTTTGTTAGTCTATCTTTGTTTGTTTTATAAACTTATAGACGGAGCCTGAAGTCAAGCCAGCTAGCCTTCAAACTGCATTTGTTATACAAATGCAAAGTAGATTAATGTTGCTTCAGTCTATCTCCAGGTTTTGTTTATGAATTAAACAATCGATTTACAAACGTTCTAATTTCCCTAAGTGGTGGCTCTAGTAACCTCCTTATATCAACCCCTGTGATTTACATATACTGAACATCACTTACTCGGCCTAAATCCTTGAACTGAATTGCAAAATGTGAGTAAAAACTTGTTTAAAGTCTCGCACTGGTACCATCACACCCTTCCTTCAAGGCAGTCTATATGCATCACACTTCCCATGTGCAGTAGGTGCGTTGCATACTGAATTCACTGTGTGACAAGTGCGATGGTTAGGGAAGGTTGACTTTACCTTCAGACTTTGGTTTTTCCTTCACTATTTTCAATTCTATTCAGGAGTTTTGTTGTCTGTGGTCGGTATATCTTTGTGAAAACCCCCTTCTCTTACATCATTCCGCCTCTATAGTGCAAATAACTGTAAGTGTTTTTATGTAATGTGCACCATTTTCAGTTCTCTTTTGCAAAGAAGTAGCATAGTCGAACTATCATTTCTAAATCTGAAAGTGTCGTAGCTGTCGTTTTTAGTTATAGAAGAGAATCCCATTGTTTTTGATAGTCGATTATACAGTTACAATTGTATATGATTTGAATTAGTAGTTTTTAAAATGTCGAAAAGCAATTTTCATTTCGAAACCGCAAAGTGTCTCCCTTACCTTCACTTCATTTTGAAAAGAAATTTGTTGAGTATTGTCGCTTTGAAAATAATTCAGATTTGCACTTAGCTTTCTTATCGTCAATCATACATTAAGTAGGTTGAAAACAAATACATGCATGTGCATTTGCATTTAGACTGCTTTGTTTGATTCAGGACAGTGCATTTAGTGTGTGCTTTGTGCTCTTTGTTGAAAGATTCCCAACTTTCTTTCCTTAGTAGCTAGGATTTTCATTGCCAAAAGAAGATTAAATAGTTGTTTATCAACTTAGACTGCATTTTAGGAATTGTCTACACATCACGCAGTGAACCTAAAAGGAAAATTTTTAAACAAGATCAACTTAAAATAAATTTAATGAATCTAACAACTCTTTGGAACCTAACGCACAACATCTAGAGGTCTAGGCTAGAGACGTATTGCGGCATCGTAAAACCTGGTAACTGTTGTTCTCATTGTTGGTTGGGTGATTCCTCCACTTTGAGACGGTAAGTGCCAGTATGGACTTGTGCTCCCACGTACCATCGAGTATATATTGGGAGACCACAATAGGCTGCATCCTTTATCCTTAGGAAGCCGTGTCTACCACCCTATCAATCGCAATGCACTGAACACAGCATTCGGGAAGATTGACTATCGTACTGTAAAAATCATTCGGCAGTTTTACGATTGTTTTGGTAATCCCCTCTGCCTAGATTTCCAGAGAAGTCTATTTTTCTCCTTTTCAGACTCCTTAAAAGAAAAGGTCCATCTGAGCACTTGTCACTTCAGGCTCATTAAAAATCGAAGGTGACTAGAGTCATCTTTTGTTTTTTATCGACTCTTAAAAATTGAAAAAACAAGTTGTGTCAAAGCGTCTAAAATTTATATAATCGGAATAACATCACAAATTCCCTCGTTGGTCTTTAGGTTGAGAAAATGGAGTCTACCAACCAAGGATTTCCCCTTGGAGGAAATACTATTCCTTTCTCCTCTTGGGGAGATGTTGGTGCACCCCATATGGCCACATTGTCACTTCCAGGATTGACAATTGGTTTGCCCGTATGGCTCTTCTCTACCTCTGTCATTCAGAATACCGTAATTCCTGAACAGTCAAGTCAGTAACTAGATGATACTAGAGTTGCCCACCAACCTTCTACTTCGTTTGATTCTCCCTCTCCTCCTTCCTCTTCGCTTGATAAAGCCGATAAAGCTAAAGATCAAGTAACTGAGAAGAAGAAGAAGCACAAAGAGAAAAAAGAAAAGAAGAATAAGGAACCAAAAACGAAAGGGGGCAACTAGGTATCGTTTAGTGAAAATCCTCACACCGCACCGTCTAAACCTAAATCTCCATGTGTCATTTGCAATGGAGACCACTATCACAGAGATTGTCCCTACATCCCTCGGATCTTCAGGGACTGGTCTCCTCGTTTGCACGATCCAGTGTCATCAACCTCTAATGATCATGTTGAATGCACACCATCAACCAGTGAAAGTGAAGTATCTGGAGAGAAAAGGAATCCTAGATTTCCTTGTAAATTGTGTGAAGGCAATCATGTCGTCCATCGTTGTCCCTTCCTTGATGAAGCTAAAAGAGTTTTGGATGATTGTCCTGCTTCACCGCTACGGCTCCCTCCTGGATATAAAAAACTCTTGCCAAGTCCGCCACTGGTTGAAAATCTGGCTGGCCTGCCATTGTGGTCGGCCGAAGCATCTATCATTGAAAATGAACCCTCTGAATCCATACCAAACGAAAGTCAAAAGGTCGAGGTGGCAGTTGACCCGGTCTTGCCTTCAGAATGTTCATCTTCGAATGATACCATCAATGAAGAGAAAGAGAACAACACCGTTCAAATTTTTTTCGTAAACACAGACTCTGATGAACTTGGAGGCAGTCTACCTGTTCCTTTATCGCAGGAAGGAATTTCATCAAAGTCATATCCGGCCGTCTATTCGGTCCCACCTCCAAGCAACCTAGTCATTTCCTTCGACTGGAATCTACTAGGTAGACCCCGTATACCAGCTAGTGTACCATTTCGAATCATTGTAAAAGCTTACAAAATGGTTGTGGCTAATACCATCATCGATGAAGGGGCTTCTATGAATATCCTTTCTCAACTGCTTGGAAAGCACTTGGCTCGCCATCGCTTTTGCTTGAAATGAGAAATCTAATAGGCTTCGACAAAGGAACTAGTCGACCATTATGGATCCTTCCAAATGTGCCCATTATTTTGAGAAGGAAAATTGTTCACATGAACATGATGGTAGTCTAAGGACCCCTGGATTATAATCTACTCCTTGGGCGAGACTATATTTATTGCATGGGAGCCGTCGTCTCCTCACTCTTTAGAGTAATGTGTTTTCCGCACGAAGGCAGAATGGTCAAGCTCATAGACCAACTGTCGTTCCCCGGTTCACACATAGCAAATAGTCAAACTCCATCCCTAAATGGTCGTTTCACGCAAGAAATGTCTCATCGATCTCCAGTCTGTCCACCTGATGAGTGTGAGTGATTCAGGAGGATGTGACTGAAACCCAAGGGGCATGCACCCTGGTCTGTTTCGGCAGGAAAACCTTGGGTATAGAGTAGGTTTCTGCGGAGGATATATGACTAGTCTGACACACCCATCCTCACAGGAAAATGGGATTAGGCTGGAATAAGATACCTTCGTTAAAGTTATGTAAGTGGAGGCATCTGCGCCACTCACCTTTGTCTATTTCGGTAGACATCGCCAAGGAGGCATTTTGTTTGCAACGCGGATGGAAATTTCATGGTAACCTGGGAATTTTTCGCTATACCTGGGGGCATGCAAACCTTTCCGCATGCAAGCGAAGAGCGACCATGTATTTTTAAATTTGTAGGTCCTCTAACCCTTTAAACCCGTAAGGCTAGTCGTTTCCTAGCTTGCATAAAGAAAGGATCCAGGGCAAAGCTTACAAAAGGTGCAAGCCCCATAAAAAATGGCATCTTGAATGAGACATCCTTATTATACGACTGGCGAGCAATGTTACCGCAGGGTTCAAGCTCATTTAAAAATAAACCCACCATGAGCAGTTTTAATGCGGAATTCAAGCTCGTTAAAAAATAAACATAAGCAAATGAGCAAATGTTTCCCCTAGAGTTTAAGCTCATTAAAAAATGAACCGATAAATAATCATTGTGAATGCCTTATCGTCATCTTTTGAGCCTTGGTCGCGTTCTCATCGTCACCTCCACTTTGTTTTTTGCCGATCATTCACCTCCATTTGATTGTTTACCCTTTCGAGGAACATCTGTGAAGAGTGATTCTATTAGCCATCTTTGTGACATTGCAGTTGTCACACGGAATGAGTTATATTTGCGGACAAATCCAACCTTCCTAGGAGTCTAAGACTGTCTAATGACAAACAAACCAAACAAGAGCTATCCTTCTCTAGATACACATCATTCTATGAGAATTCAAATGTTTTCGATCTTACCTTAGGTCCCATGCTTGTTGTAGCAATCCAGCCTTGCCGATCCAGATGAGCTCCTC
>APFE031371492.1:53302-79695 GCA_000404065.3 Pinus taeda
GACAACAATTTTTCATGATCTAGCTGAGGCAAGCATTCCCATGCTCAGCTTTATAAATTCATTTTCATGTACATAGGACAGACAATCGTCTGTGTGGCAGACTAATGATTTGGACTCATCATCCTTTGATTTGGATGATCATTTGTTTGGCAAAGATGTACACTTGGTGTCTTTATATTCCTGAATATATCACAGCCCGGATGGATGAAAATAAATCCAAGGTCTTCAAAACTCGTTGAATATTCACTCGGAGTACAAGTCGATCCATGTGAAAAATGTTCTGTAGTCGAACATGGAAAGACATTGCTTGATTACCAGCCAATGATGTAAGCTATTAATAGGCGCGAGAGGAATCATCAATAATGACAATGACCCTCAAGGTACTACAGTACAATTCATGTGGTGTGAAAAAGGACTTGGTGTCGAACACCACGTAAAATCTCTCAGTCGAAGGCCATTGATGTAAACCTGTCACCGAAAGTGAGAAACTTGCCATTGAGGCATGCAAGTTTTAAAGTACTGAAAGGGTTGTTCCTAAGTCAACTTCTTGGATAATGAGCTGATGCCAACAAGAAGTGACCCACCGCAGGAGGGCCTTAATGAATCCCACATCAATGACATGGAACGAAGCAAATGATTTTGGAGGTGAAAACAATTTGTCGATACAGGGTTTAGGGTGGCGGTCATGAAGGAATGGACCATGAATGTATTACAGTGGGTGAGACACAAGTGAATTGTCTGAATGACTTCTCTTGAACATATTGGTGACACTAACGAAGGATTGGTAGTGTTAACCCCAAAGATGGACGATGTGATGGACCAATGGTGATGACCAGTGAATGGAACAACCCAACCTGGCTTGGATGCAGAAGGAAAGTGTCATGTTCAAGAGCGACTTGCTACCAATAAAGCTTTTTCAAGTTTTCTTCCCAATTTTCCGTAGTCATTGCTGACCAGTACCTCTTTATTTTTGTCAAGCTTGAGGAGGATAACATATGCTTGTTCGATAATCCGCCCTTCGGGTGAACCTGTCGCTATATTTTAGCGAGCCTAGCAACAGTGAAACTCATTCTCATCCATTTGGACGAGTTTGTCACTATTCGGTTTTAACAAGTTTAACGAAAAACATAACTCGGTCCCTTTCAATTTTAGAGAGTCTGAAAGGAACGAAAAGGAGACTCCAACGATTCTTTTTCATCATGTAATCCCTTAAGTCCGAAAAAGCATAACATAATACAAAAGGAATGAATTTTCGATAGTTTTAACGAGCCGAACAAGACAAGCACTCGATCTTTTTTTGTAATAATCCCTTAGGTCCAAAAGATTAAAATCTAGAGGAGGGATGGCACTTCCGATAACTTTAACAAGCCGGAGAGGCCAATCGCTCGGCAATCTTTTCATATTTTATGAGTTAGTTGAAAAGAGATTAAAGGAGACTCGTTTTCGAGGAACAAGTGATGATTTCTGGTAGCAGTTGATTCCAGGTAAGGTTTGGAATTCTCCAATCATGGTAGTGTCACAAGGATGGCTAATAGAATCACTCTTTGAAAATGTTCCTCAAAGGGGTAAATAATCATATGGGGGTGAATGATCGGCTAAAAACAGAGTGGAGGTGATGATGAGAACATGACCAAGGCTCAAAAGTTGGCGATAAGACATTCACAATGGTTATTTACCGGTTCATTTTTTTAATGAGCTTAAACTCTGGGGGAAACATTTGCTCATGACTTATGTTTATTTTTTAACGAGCTTGAACTATGTGCTAAAACTGCTCGTGATAATGGTCATTGAGTCTTCGATTCACCATTAGCATTTTGTTCTTTCAAAGATTGTACTACCTATTCATTTGCTTCATCAAACCGATTAGAAATGAAAACATATGCTTGATAAATGAGTTAAGAACACTAATACTTTACTCGAATTATGTGCATGGTAAATTAAAAGTGACTTTTACCTCTCATTTTACCATTTCATTTGAACTTGGTTTGTTGGAGCTCTGGAGGTTCTTTTCCCCCTCAATTTTCACAAGCTGATTCCGGGAGATTCTGTGGATGATTCCTGATGCCGCTTGGACTAGGTAGGAGCTAAACTTGTACTCTTCAATTGCATTCTTTTATTTTTGAATTCTGAGCCTATTTCCTTGCTCTACTAAGCCTCTAGGGTTTTAAGAACTTGCCCTGGCCCCATTGCACCCTTCCTTAATCGAAAGGTGTGATGCATACTGGTCTTCTCACTGACTAGTCAGTATGCATCGCTCCCAGTACACTTACTGGGGTGCGATGGGCGTAAGGAGGAAACTTTTTGCACAGTTTTCTCATAGATTTTTGCCTGTTTTTTACCAAATGAAGATACTGACTCTTCTCTTGTTTGTTTTTCAGAGATTCATCGAAGAAAAATGGTTGTTACATGGTGAGAATGAAATCATGAAGAAGAGGATGCTGTTGCTTTACATGATCCGGGCACGGTAGCTGCATTGTGGAACTATGGCTTGTTGAAGTTTTTCTGTATCTCTAGCATGAGGCAACAAATCAGCGTGTTGCAATATTTCCTCAATGCCTAGGATCCTATCAACCAGGTGTTCCAGATTAGGGGCAGATCGATCCCCTTGACTGTCGTGGACATCTATTTTCTGACCGGTTTATTGAGGGAATGTGCCCCTCTCTCATTATCAGGCTCCACCCGTGGGGGTGAGTTCGTGAGGGAGTACATTCACCGGCATTGTAGAGAGGGATCTCAGCTGATTACGGATGGCAAGATCAATATCTGAGATGTCACTGACCGGCCCTTGCGGACCATTTTGTTCACTTTTGCTAGACTGGCTGATAGTTCTGCTCTTCACATAGCTAACAAGTCTTACACGCAATATGCTTTGGAATGCATTGAACCGAAGGTGTTCAACTGGTGTGGTGCAGTACTCTCTGTGATGAAAGAACAACTGACCAAGGTGAAAAGAGGAAGATCCAAGAACTTCGGCTATGGTTCTATTTTGACCACTTTCACTTTGGAGAGAATCCCACTAATGCAGCCGTAGTACATCTCACTTGGCCTACCTCCACCGACTGAACCACGGATGCAGAGATGGGTTGACCTCATGTCTCGGCATGCTGGCTAGCCTCAGATTTCTTTTTCTGATACTTTCTTTGAGTAGTTCAATCGTCAAGAGATGGTTTATGCTAGGTTTCCATATGCTGGCATGGATTTCCGGGGTGACCCGAATTTGGTGCTGCCAGCTGGCGAGCAGTGGGGTGCTATGGGTAAATCTTTTGACCATATCTCTATTCATTGTTCTTTATAATGTTCTTATGTCTTCTTGACCAAGACTAATCAAAACTCATGTGCTCATGCAGATATTGGACTAGTTCGACCGACAGTATGCCATAGAGACCCAGCGGCCGCTCCATCAGGAGAGACTGTTGCGAGGGCCATCCTTTGCGACCTTGACGTGGTCAAGACTCTTTCAAAACTACAAGACTAGATCAAGGATCTTACCCTTGGTATCCTAGATGTGAGGACTGATGAGCTGCCTCTGCGGTTGTAACAACATACTACTGGAGTGCCGAGTCGATGGACTAGGCTTTTACGCATGATTGCACATGCAGTGACTTGTTATCACCAGCATCATTAGACTAGGATGCCCCCCTAGCATTTTGAGTTTTGGGTCATTTGACCGATTTTGTCTTGGTTACAGAACATTATGTATAAACTATAAACAATTATGTATATATTTTTGATTTTCGGATCTTTATTTTGGTTAAGTTACATGATCCTGTTGCATATATTGATGTGATGCTACTTTTTATAAATGTCGCAAATGTCTATCTAACACATAATTTGCCAATGAGTCTATTAATGTGTTTAAACTTATGGAAATATGTTGATATTGGATGAAATTGAACCGTCTTTCCAAAATTATGACTCTTAGGAACATGCGATAGATAGATGGATTTTGTACAGAATAGATGCCAATGAGTTGTAGAATGACGAGCTGTGAGTCTAGCTTGACGACAAGTCGGCATATTCCATGTGTGATGGCATCAAAGAGGAGTTCTATCAATGCGCTGTATTTAGTGATATTGTTCATCGACCGACCAATACATACCCCTCTAAAACTTACTAACTTTTCACTGGGATTGAAAATGGTCCATGCCGCAGAAGACAGGTTCCACGAACTACGACTTGCTCCATTGGCATATCCAACGAATGATTCCAATGGGTTTGACATCTGCAATGAATACAAAAAGTGGATTACCTAACCAAAATAAATGCTCTTGGAGAAAACAAAGATGTAACAAAAGCACCAGGATTACTACGCAGAATTAAGCATAGTAACGCTTGAGGTACAACCCGTTGCGAGGTTGCGCTAGTGGAAGCCCATCATAGTCCATCAACGCGTAGGCTCATTTTGCTAATACAAACTTAAAAATATAGGGACCCATCCATAACGATTTGAATTTCCCTACTCCCAACTTATCGGATTCCTGGTCGTAAAGTAAGACTAGGTCACCTTCTGAGAAGACACGAGGTTTGACATTTTTGTCGAACTGTGCTTTGACTCATTTCTTATGAGCTTTGTTAGATGAAGTTCATCACGATGGGTTTCATCCAATTAGATTACTTCCAAGAAACAAGCCTCTTCTTCTGAGGTTCCGGGGAGAAGGTCAACTGCGAGTTTGAGGGACGAGATTTCACATTGAACAGGTAAGATTGCTTCCAAACCATACACAAGTTGAAAAGGTGTGAACCTGGTTGCATTTCTTACCGATGTCCAGTATGCCCACAAGGCCGAGTACAGGATTATGTGCCAATCCCGTTTGTGGAATCCAATCATCCTTTGCAACATGCGCTTTAGGACCTTGTTGATCGCCTCAACCTGCCCGTTAGCTTGCGGATAGTATGGAGTAGAGCTGTCGTCGGATAGTCCTAATTTAGCAGCCAACTCAACCATCATGTGATTGTGAAAATGTGATCCATGATCTATGACTATGGCCTGTGGAACGCCAAATCTGGAGACTACGAGATTAAAAGAGAAAAGGGCAACCGTTTCCCCACTGTTGTTTAATGTAGGCATCACCTCGGCCCGTTTGGTAAAATAGTCTACCGCGACTATGATATACCCATGGCCCTCGGTCGAGGTGGGGTTACATGTCATGAAATCTATGCCCCATTTTGCGAATGGCCCAACATCTACTACTAGTTGCAGTGGTGCGGGCGGTCTTTTGGTTTTGCTATCGAAAATTTGGCAAGCATGGCAACTTCTAATTGCGGTTATTCAATCATTGCACTGTAGCATAACCATATTGATGCCCCCCCACATGCGCCTCAGTGATAGTCATTTAGGACTTCTCGGCCTCCTCATGGGTGAGGCACCTCCGCAGAATTGTATCGATACCACGACGGTAAAGGGTATCACCGACGATCACGTAGTCTTTCGCTTGGTATCGAATCCGTCATTGTTCAGAGCGTGAGGTATTAGACCTATATGTTTGTGGCTGGAGATAGATGATTATATCTCTGTACCACAGATCGCTTGAAGATATCAGAAACAAATTTTCATCCACGATTGCTTCTTTGGATGATGCATCGTTGGACGATGATGGGAGATCACATAGTAACTCCACGAATACCAGAGCTTTCTTTGATTTGGATATTTTGAATTCTAGATCAAACTCTTGTAGAATTTCTATCCATTTTGAATATTTTCCCCCCAGCAACTGTCGCGACAATATATAAGTCATGGGGTTGCAATCTGATAAAAAGGTAGTTTTTCTGAAGAGGACATAGTGTCGAAATCTCTGTATTGCTTGAACAGCTGCGAGGGTAAGCTTTTCAATGTAGGAGTATTTCATTTCTGTATCATTTACGTTTCGGCTTAAATAAAATATAGGATGTTCAATTCCATTGTCTTCTTGAACTAAAACCATTGCTATGGTCATATCTACTGCAGCTAGATACAGATTAAAGTCTTTTTGATAATCAGGAGCATACATTAATGACGCTTGTATAAGAGATTGCTTTAAAGCATCAAAGGAAGCTTGCGCGACCTCATCCCAAATGAAGGGTCCTTCTTTTTTCAATAGACGAGTATAACCTTTAGCTAGTTCGGCGTAATTTGGAATGAACCTCCTAAGGAAATTTGCTTTCCCTTGGAGTTTCTGAATCTGAAGCAAGTTTGAAGGTGGAGGCAAATTGATAATTGCCTGAACCTTGCATGGGTCGAGACGAATTCCATCCTTTGAGACCATGAAGCCAGGTAAATGACTAGAACTGACACAAAACACGCATTTGTGCGGATTGAGTCGTATCTTGTAGTGTCGGCAACGTAGAAATATCGCTCTCAAATGGCGCGGATGATCGGTCCACTTTCGCGAATGAGCTGGAATATCGTCGAGATATGTTGAACGATGTTTTTGATGTCATGGAAAGCATAGTTCATTGATCTCTGAAAAGTTTCCCCTACGTTCTTCAAACCAAAGGGTAGCTTGCGATATGCGAATGTGCCCCACGGAAAAATGAATGCAGTCTTTGACAGGTCCTATGGACGGATATTTATTTGATTATACCAGGAAAATCCATCCATAAATGAAAATATTTCGCATCTAGCGCATCCATCAATTATCTGGTCAATAAAGGGTGTAGGGAAACCTTGGGTATAGAGTGGGTTTCCGTGGAGGATATATGACTAGTCTGACACACCCGTCCTCATAGGAAAATGGGATTAGGCTGGAATAAGATACCTTCATTAAAGTTATGTGAGTGGCAAGCGTCTGCACCGCTCACCTTTGTCTATTTCGGTAGACATCGCCAAGGAAGCATTCGGTCTGCTTTGCAGGGAACTTTCATGGTAACCTGGGATTTTTTCGCTATACCTGGGGGCATGCAAACCTTTCTACATGCAAGCGAAGAGCAACTATTTATTTTTTAAATTTGTAGGACCTCTAACCCTTTAAAGCCGTAAGGCTAGTCGTTTCCTAGCTTGCATAAAGAAAGTATCCGGGGCAAAGCTTCAAAAGATGCAAGCCCCTTTAAAATGGCATCTTGAATGAGACATCCTTATTATACGACTGGCGAGCAGTGTAAATGCAAGGTTCAAGCTCGTTAAAAAATAAACTCCCCACGAGTAGTTTTAGCACATAGTTCAAGCTCGTTAGAAAATAAACATAAGTCATGAGCAAATGTTTCCCCCAGAGTTTAAGCTCATTAAAAAATGAACTGGTAAATAACCATTGTGAATGCCTTATCGCCATCTTTTGAGCCTTGGTCGTGTTCTCATCATCACCTCCACTCTGTTTTTAGCCGATCATTCACCCCCATATGATTGTTTACCCCTTCGAGGAACATTTGCGAAGAGTGATTCTAGTAGCCATCCTTGTGACACTGCCGTGATTGGAGAATTCCAAACCTTACCTGGAATCAACTGCTACCTGAAATCATCACTCGCTCCTCGAAAACGGGTCTCCTTTAAGCTATTTTCAACTAACTCGTAAAATATGAAAAGATTGTCGAGCGATTGGACTCTCCGGCTCGTTAAATTCATCGGAAGTGCTATCCCTCCTCTAGATTTCAATCTTTTTGGATTTGAGGGATTATTACACAAAAATATCGAGCACTTGTCTTGTTCGACTCGTTAAAACTATCGAAAATTCATCCCTTTTGTATTATTTTACACTTTTTCGGACTTAAGGGATTACATGACGAAAAATAATCATTGGACTCTCCTTTCCATTCCTTTCAGACTCTCTAAAATTGAAAGGGATCGAGTTATCTTTATCGTTAAACTCGTTAAAACCAAATAGCGACAAACTCGTCCAGATGGACTAGAACGAGTTTCACTGTTGCTAGGCTCGCTAAAATATAGCGACAGGTTTGCCCAAACAGCGGATTATAGAATAAGCATATGTTATCCTCCTTAAGCTTGACACAAATAAAGAGGTACTGGTCAGCAATGACTGGGAAAAATTGGGAAGAAAACTTGAAAAAGCTTTATTGGTAGCAAGTCGCTCTTGAACATGACACTTTCCTTCCGCATCCAAGCCAGGTTGGGTTGTTCCGCTCACTGGTCATCACCATTGGTCCATCACACCATCCATCTTTGGGGTTAATGCTACCAATCCATCATTAGTGTTGCCGATATGTTCAAGATAAGTCATTCAGACAATTCACCTGTGTCTCACCCACTGCAATACATTCATGCTCCATTCCTTCATGTCTGCCACCCTGAACCCTGTATCGTCATATTATTTTCACATCCAAAATCATTTGCTTTGTTCCATGTCGTTGATGTGGGATTCATCAAGGCCCTCCTGCGACAGGTCACTTCTTGTCGACATCAACTCATTATCCAAGAAGTTGACTTAGGAACAACCCTTTCAGTACTTTGAAGCTTGCATGCCTCAATGGCAAGCTTCTCACTTTCGGCGACAGGTTTACATCAATGGCCTTCGATCGAGAGATTTTACGTTGTGTTCGACGCCAAGTCCTTTTTTACACCACGTGAATTGTATTGTAGTACCTCGAGGGTCATTGTCATTAATGGTGATTCCTCTCGCGCCTGTCAACAGAGTACGTCATTGGCTGGTAATCAGGCGATGTCTTTCCGTGTTCGACTCCAGAACATTTTTCACATGGATCGACTTGTACTCCAAGTGAAGATTGAATGAGTTTTGAAGACCCTGGATCTAGTTTCATCCATCTAGGATACGATATATACAGGAATATAACGACATCAAGTGTACATCATTGCCAAACAGATGATCATCCAAATCAAAGGATGATGAGTCCAAATCATCAGTCTGCCACACAGATGATTGTCTGCCCTATGTACATGAAAATGAATTTATAAAGCTGAGCATGGGAATGCCTGCCTCAGCTATATCATGAAAAAATGTTGTCAAAATAATGTATTGTATTGTATCTTATTACAGGTCACCTCCCAGCTGAAAAACCTTCGGGATCCTCATAGGTAAGCATTTCACTCGACATTCAAAAAGATGAATACCTCATGCTTTAGGGGGCAACTGTTATAGGTTATTTTTGGGCACTTCAACCCCAATTCAAATTGTCCATAAACTGAGGGATCCTAAGTCCCTAAAAGTGTTGCTTCACTTGCTAAAGGAACAAGGTCAACTGATTACATCATCTCCCAGAAGTTCTCCACTAAAAACTGCTCATAAATGGTCAAAACTCGACCATACTGAAAACCCAGTGTAGAGGGTGTGATGCATATCACCTTCCCAGTGTATAGGGTGAAATGCATACTGAATGGCTCCTCTGTAGGGTGCGATGGTCGGGAATGGACAAATGGCAGGGACAAAATGCGAGGTGGAAGATCATGGAATCTTCCAGAAGTTTCCCCTCTGACACTTACCTCTCTGTTTTCGACCAGGGATGAGTAAGAGATCATCAGTCTCCAAGTGGAATCAAGAACTATCAGAGAGAGGACACTAATCAAGACCTCAGAAGATGACTCACCCCCTACAATCATCTATATATGGATCCCTCATCACAGAGATCCAGAGGCTGGAATCTTGTATCTTGTAGAGAAGTGTTGTTGGTTTTCTAGTATAATTTCATAGTGTTGGGTGACCTAAGCTTTACTTGAGGTGAAGAAGGGCTTTCTTGCTGGAGAATGATGTTGGGTTAGAACATATGGTTGTAATCCTCTTGCTACTTTTGATCTTAATAAAGTTATTCAAGTTTTCCTCCATATTCTTGTATGTTTGTTTATATATGCATTTGTATGGTTAACACATATCTAATCCTGTGTTATTTATGAATATAGATCTCTGTTCTTCGATAGTAGTATGCTGCTTTGATTCCACAGGTGCTCTTTGAAGTTGGGTAGACGAAGAAGAAGCGGCAAAGATCTATCAGGAAGGAGAGGAATCAAGCAAGGAAACCAAGCGCAAGACTAAGGTTGGTCTCCTATGTTCCACTCTTATCTATTTTCATAAAGGAAAGTGAAAGTAGACTTTACTTGTTTGTTTCTAAGATAGCTACCAGTCTTAATGGGAATAGCAGCTCCGAGTGGACACTATTCCCAGTAACAAGCAAGCAAGTTGAAATCCCTACTACCTCTGCACAACCAATAAAACCCACAGCAATTGGTTTAGAGGAAGAGTGGGATAATTTTAATAAAAGTCTTAATATAGATGAACAGGTGCTAGAGCTACAAATGCTACAACACCAGACAGCTCTAGAAATTATAGTGGAAGAAACTGCAAATGAATTAGAAGTAGGGCATACCCCTGTCACCCCCACCTCTGAGATAATTTTGAAAATTGAAGAAATACCCCCTCTGGATGTATTCTATAGCCCACAGCATAAGGCCGTGGTGAAAAGGCAAAGAAAGAAAAGAAAATCGGACTCTATAGCTGCTACTACCCTCGAAAACGAACTAATGGATGTTCTATGGAAGGACTCGCCAATTGATCCATTCACCAAATGTTGCTTAGAGGTAAGGAAAACAAAATAACATCGCTCGAGCAATAGTTACAACAAGTTAAATCCAATCAGCAGGTAGGGACACAGTTGGCCAAGCTTCATCGGGAATTTGAAAATATGAAAATAGAACATCAAATCAGCGTAGCTGAGAAGGAAGCACAAGTGCAGGCAATAATTGATCTTCATAAAGACGATCCAAAACTTGATCAATTTATCACCGAAGTACTCGCACTTAATTCCCAGTTGACACATCAGAAAGAATTACTGTGCCAGAAGATTACACACTGGAAATCTTATTACGAAACAAGTGATACACTGACAAGTCAAGTCGTAGAAATGCGACTTGAATATGATGAGATCTTTAGAAACGTCTCTGATCACATCGCCTAGCAAAATACAAAGGAGGGGAGATAAGCCAACGTACCCAAACTAGAAGAATCACATAAGGAAATTATGTTTGCAAGCTGGGATTCTTGGCTAAAAGAAGCAAAAAAGGCAACGGCGGACACGGCGGCAGCAACAAACATTATCATAGAAAATATAAATGAGAATTTGCATTGTGCCAATATAGTAGCAGAGTCCATTCCAGGGTTCCTTCCATATGCAAAACAACTCGATCAACAATGGACATAGGCAGCGGAAGGCAAAGTGGAAGTGATAAGGCAGATGACCAAGCTAGGCTGGGAGGCATATTGGCAACATTTGGTCAAGCCTCACAGCCAATGGATGACCCTGTGATGCCTAACCACCTCTGCCGAGAAAATGGCACCAGCTCTAACCGATGCCATATTCGATGGACAGTTGAAAGTTGAAGTTGGTCGGCCTACACAGTTGAAGCCTATGGTGGATATATGTGACTTGAAGGATCGAAAGAAGCATAGTTAAGCACCTTGTTTTCTTTAATTTTGATTTTATTTTTGCATAAATTGAGGCAGATCATTTAAACCTCCTCAACTATTTTTATAATATCTATTTTTAGCATTATAGTTTTAGTATTTAAGTCTCTCTCATGCATTTAGAGAGGGGTCCAGAAATTTTATCAGAAACATTCTTCAGAACACACACGTATGCTCCTTTGAGGAAGTTCTAGTGGAATTGATGGAACAAGATTTATTTTCTACTTGATTTAACATCTTCTACTGAAATTGCACTTTTGTACTCTTAGATGATGTAGGGTGACCTGAAAGTAGATCAATATTGTTGGAGCATATGAGTAGGACGTCTTATAAATGGTACTTTTATCTCTTAATTCTTTTTACTTATAGATCAAGCAATAACTTATCTTCAAGTTGTTTATGTATGAAAATTTGAATTGTTGATTACCATTATTGCACTTTTGTATGATGATGATCTATAGTTTATGCTGAGTACATGAATGATTTTTATGCGATATATCTCTCACAATCATTTTGGCTAACTTTTTATACGAAACGATTATTATTAAATGGATTCACTTCTTATTGCAATTGAGTAATCTTTATTATCAATTGCTTTCAGACATTATTGTAGATTGCATATGTCACGTTACTCCCGGGATAGTTATATTTAGATAATGATTTAGATTATAATAAATTGCGCATGATTGTTAGTTTAAATTAGATTAGTTTTAGGATAAGCATTATTCCAAATCTCAAACATCACCCCATTTGCACAATCATACAAATAGATTGGGAAACTGGTCCCATCATCCCCAGTCAGAACCACTACTCCAAATGGAAAAGGAGCTGCCAACCAAGGTCCGGACTAGGTGGTTATCCCCCATTGTTGAGGCAACGATTTTCAGGCCTTCAACAGGACCACAAACGCAGGGAGTGCACAGAAGGTTGAATACTGACGATCAAATATTCTTTATGGTTTGGATAGTCGAGTGGGGCGTCCGATCATATTGGATGAGCATACAACTAAGCTTCAAAATGGGTCTTATGCAAGTGCTTTTAAATGATATCCCTTGGAAACTTCAACATAGTACTTAGTATCATCATACATAGGACCACTCAAAAACAGACCATCTGATCCTGTTGAAGTTTGAAGAACCAAGTCACCCTTTTTCAGAAGACCATTGCTATTGTCATTTTGAGCAATTATTTTAATGTCAACACCTAGGATTGTTGGTAGCACTGACCCTGGATGTACTTTCTTGGGCACCCCACAAAAGAAGGAATAGCAGGTTGGCACCCATTAGTTTTAATAGCAACGTGTCGACTTCTTGGATAAGACAAGACCTTTTCAAAACTATTTTTCTCACTAGCATTCCTTTTATCTCTCAGAACAAAGACCATTTCATCTTCAAGATTGGCCTAGTGAGTGTACCGCTATACAACAATGTTTCTTGGTCCATTAGCACTTGAAACAAGTTTGACATTATTGATCATATCTATAAATGCACCCTCCTTTTTCCATATGTCTACAATAATGCTTCGAGATAACTCATTTGCTTTGGGATAAGAACTTGAATCATCATATATTTCACCACTCAGTAGATATTTTTCACCAGTCAAATATATAGGCTTATGGTTCAATACATTGAATTCTAATGAAGACATTCCAAAGAAAATGCACGAGTTCAAGAAATGAAGCATGTGCACACTAGAAGCTTCTAAGTAGATTTTCTACCATCCTTTCTCAATCAACAAATTCATTGGTTCTTTGTTTGGTTGTACGATGTAAGAAGCCACAAGATCAAGTAGACATAATACACAACCAATAGCATTTTTGGATAAACACTATCTCTGAATGATTAGAAACACCAACATTGACATCAATAACCTTTCTCTCTCAACACCCAGTCATCATCCCAATCTAACAAATCAGAAGAAGATACATGTTTTATCTCAATATGCAATGCACCAGGTAGGACTTTCTCAAATATGAAGTCGTTGCTCTCATTTGTTAAACTTAAAGAGTTAAGCTTCTTTGAACCTAGAGTTCAACAACCATAGAAGTAAGTGATATAGAAACCAAGGAGTCACATCCTTCCTTGCATATCACCGATCCACGAATATCAACAAGGGTCTTTATAAATTCAATGTCAAACATTGGTCTAGTTACTGTCACATTAATATGTGATGGTAAAAATTGAAGACCATAATCACATTATATTGTTATGGGCAGTGGGGATATTCGCTATTAACATGGTTGAACCTCGAAGCAGAAGTTTCCCATATCATCAATCCTCTTTAGTTGAGGCTTAACATTGTCTGGCCCGTGTGTCAAGCCAACTTGACAATTTCCATAATATCCATTCGTCACTAATTTTAGGGAACCATAGATATTATAATGTGTTGCTTCTATCTTTGGGATTGAAGACATGTTTGGCACAACCATGAAATTATCCAAACTTCTAAAGTCGAAGTGATCCTTCCCAACCTTGATTGTGTAGTGTGTTGATGTTGCATGATCAAGTTTGTAATATCCCTAGACATCTGTTGTAGCTATTTCTCATCCATCAACTAATATCTTAACACCTTCAAAATGGACTCCTTCAGAAGTCACCATAAGTCCTCCAAATGAGAAACTTGTGACCTAAAATGGATGAGATATATTAACATCACTTTTCTCAACAAGAATCTCCATAGATTGAAGTGAAACATCAAATATTGTATTCTCACCCTTGTAGAATGGCAACAACCTTTATTTTCCACATGGAATAAAATTAAAAGAAAATTTCCCATATGCATGACAAAGCGCTTGATTTGGCCAAGGAGCTTCTTTGAGGGCACTTCAACTCATGGAAATCATCTGAATAAAGGTATACATGAACACCTAAAATAGGGTTACCCTAAGAAACAACTAAGCCATCCATATCATAACTTGGGACAAAAAAGATGTCATCTACTACCAGATTTCCAAAGCCCAACTCCATCTGTCGAGAGCCTCTTTGGACAATTGTTAAGAGAACATGATTATCATGTATTTGAAAGAGAATATTATAGAAAATATGCTCTATAATCCTCAATCATTGTACCTCATGCATAGCACCATCCTAGCTAGGATCGACATTAGGTATGACCTTGTATCTTCTTCCCCTGTTTAACAATTGGCTCATAAAGCCCACTCTTTCTACTTCTTCGTGTTTGATTTCATGGAGGGTTAATTTGTCCTCTGGACACTCATCCTTAAGGAATCTCCAAACTTATTATGCGTATCAAACGAAGGCAAAGAGAGAAAAATACCATGGCATTTCCTTTTTGAAAAAAAATGTAGTGGGATTTGATATGACCTAATATTTGTATACTGCTCGAGGATCGATGAAGTTTATGTATTCATGATGTGAAGCAACCAGCCTATATTTCTTTGGAGTAATATTTGTAAAAGTGTAACTGCCTCCCTGCGACATAAACACAACATTAATGACATTATTGCTAGTGGAAATGAGTTCAACGTTCACATTGGCACGACCTCCATTTATATCTAGACAACTTTATGCTCCAACAACCCCCATCACTCTCCCAGAAATAGTGAACCCAATGAAGTGAAAATTGATGTCTTCATGGCCATTGCAAGCATTGTGATCCACTGATACATATTCACCCATTTAAGATATATTCACCAAGTCAAGGAATATGAATATTTTTGATGTAATTTTTCCACTCGACAATCTTAACATCAAATCTAAAATTGTCTCGTTGATCTTCAGAGAGCTCTTGAAACAAATTTTTAGAATTGTATCGAATCTTCACAAATATATTAAAAATATTATTAATGTATTATGCTTGATTACCAATCAAAATGTTTAAAAACAATACAACACCAACAAATTTGTATTTCATCTCCATTGCACATAATTCACCTTCCTTCGTAGAATGCATATGGCTAGTAGATATTTTCCAGGTGCTTCAATTGTTGTAACATATATTTTGTAGATGATCTTGATAACCCCGCTATCTGCAATATGACTATCAATTTGCAATGATTCATTTTATGTATTTTTCTTTTATAATTATGGTGAATTGATAATTTTTTAGATTAAATAATGAATCTACTCCTTGAACAAAGATGATATGCAAAGTTAATTTTACATGAGTTAATTTTTAACTTTTCAAATTCCACTTATATTCATCAAAATTTCGAGTAAGAAACACAGAGTATCGTTACAACTTACATTGTTTGGTGAACTAACTGTTATGTCCAAAGCCTGCCCATAATTCTCCATAGTATTAACACGGGTCAAATGCTTCAACAATTTTACTGAGTTTTCTTTGCGATCAGGGATTACATTTAAAATGTTCAAATATTATTTTTTTAAATTCTTGAATTGTTATGGGATTTACCACCGAAGAAGCAACCTGATAAACCTTTATGCCATGCTTTCCTACGAGTTTGGCCATGGCTACTAAATTTGCATTCGCAACCATGTATGCGGATATCTCTACAATTTGAATTCAACCAAAAAAAAAACATAACACATTTAAGAGAAAAAGGATAATGGTTTTTTGGGTCGAAGTTTTGAAGACATATATGAAAGATCTGATCTCCCAAAAGGAATAAATAATGTAGAGAAACTCCAGAAAAAATAAATAAATATGATTTAAATAATTAAAAAATGTCAAATCTAAGTTTGGAACCATCCACTATCATCGTCCAGATATAGATGAAAAACGTAATCTAATAATAATAATAATAATAAAATATGGAAATACTCCACAAAATCTAAAATTAATTATGAAATGCTTTTTCACACTTTGTTAAGAGTTACTCACCAGATCTAGCACAATATCTGGATCAACCAAGAAGCAAGATAGTTGACCTTTTGATTTAGCTCGGCAACAATGTGAGAGTAATCGAGCATCAGATCCGAAGGTTTCCTCAAATTTATCAAAGACCGACTTTTGATGAAACCTCGGCATCCATTGATGTGATCCGTAGGTTTCCTCAAGTTTGTCAAAGACCAACTTGTGATGAAACCTCGACATCCATTGATGTTTCGGCAGAAGTTCGAACTTCCAAACATGTAACCAACATCTAAAGCACCCACCATGTCTCCATTACAAGGAACTTCAAATCTAAAAACCTGCTAGTTTTTTTCCATGTTTCAGCAGCTCATTGCATCTCTTTTTCTCTCATGGTTGAGATGTCAGTTTTCACGGGCACCAAACACATGGATCCACTAAAAATCCACCTGCACGATCTGGATCAGTTTTATCCTCCTAGAGATTTGGATAGGTGTTACCCTAGTAGAAACAGTGCCAAATGTAGAACAATGTCTTTACATTGCCAATTATCAAGGCAAGATGATCTATAACCCCTAAGGTTTAGGGAAAAAACACCCAAAACCCCAAATTTAAGGCAATTTAAATTATTAAATTATTAAGTTATTTGTAATTCAAAGTTTAAATAAAATAATTACAAATATTTTTATTCTCTTTGAAAATAGAAAGCAACTTTTCATTCAAATAATATTATTTTAACCTTCAATTAATTGAAATTTATTTTATTTTAATTAATATAAAATTGTTTTTGGTTATTTATATGTATTTTTCAAAGTTATTTGTAATTTCAAATTAAAAATAAAATAATTATTGTGCCTATGAGGTAAATATACCGGGTAAACATGTAAACCTAAATGTAAATGTAAACATAAACGTAAATGTAAAGTTAACATTGTTAATCTAATGTCGGCCCTATTTAAAAATCGATCTAATTATTATTATGTATAAACACAACATAAATTTAAAATATAAAGAGGTTTACCAATAGTAAAAAAGAGCTATGGTAAATAAATAAAAATATAAATAAACCATTATTATTATGTATAAACACAACATAAATTTAAAATATAAAGAGGTTTACCAATAGTAAAAAAAAAGAGCTGGTAAATAAATAAAAATATAAATAAACTAGAAGTATGGTAAATAAATAAGATTTTTTTTATATTTACTCCAAAGGTATCATAAATAAATAAAAAATAAAAATAAACTAGAGGTATGGTATATAAATAAAACCTCTTTTTATATATACTCCATTAACCTCTTTATATTTATAAACTCAAAAAATAGGTTTTATTTAGGTGGATCCTGCCAAACACATATTTCTTAATACCATGGGCCAATTACCATATTTATAAAAGAGGTATCATAAATAAATAACTATAAAAGAGGTATAAAGATGTATGGTAAATAAATAAAAACATATCGGGACACATATACATTAATACCATGGGCCAATTACCATATTTATAAAAGAGGTATCATAAATAAATAAATATAAAAGAGGTATAAAGATGTATGGTAAATAAATAAAAACATATCAAATAACAATAATATTAGAAATCAACATCTAATTATATACCAAGCCTATTGCCTATGGGCCAAATACCATTGTGAATAAAAAAATATGAAAAATAAATTAAAATGAAAGTAAAGAAGAGGTATGTTAAATAAATAAAACCTCTTTTTATATTTGCTTCGTAAACCTCTTTACACTTACTAACACTCAATAAACAAGTTTTATTTAGGTGAAGCCTATGGACAAAATACCATGGGCCAAATTATTATTAATACCATGCAAAAAATACTATTAGCCATAATATTATATTAAAATATTATTATTATCATTAAATTTAATATTCATATTAATATATCATAATATTGATATTATTAAATATAATAACTTTGTTTAATCCATATTAAATTTGTTATATTATATATATATTAATATACCATGATATATATTAACTCTATATATATGGGAGGTAAGAACAAAGACATAAAGTTATAGAGGTGGAGAGATAGGGGGAGTGACAAGGGAGAGATGGAGATAAACTGGAGGAAAGGGGAGAGGATGAATAAAATAGAGAGAGAGGTAGAGAAGGGTAAAAGAAGGAGAGGGAGACATAAATATGGAGGGGGAAGAGAGAGGAGAGTGGGAGGGAGATAGTGAGAGGATTGGAGGGCAGGGGGGATGGGGCGAGTGGGAAGAGAGATAAACGTAGGAGAGAAAGGGCGAGAGAGGAAGGATGAGAGAGAGGAGGAGAGAGGGAGGGATAGAGATATGGAGTTGGAGGGGGAGAGGGGGAAGGAAGAAGAAAGACAGAGAGTGAGAAGTGGAGAGAGAGAGACTGATAAGGGAGAGATGCAGAGAAAGAGTGTATGTTTCGGGGTGAGATAAAGAGGCAAATAAGGAGAGATAGAGAGAAGGGGGGAGAGAAGGAGATAGAAAGAGAGAGGGATGGATATAGTAACATAGTTAGAGAGAGAGAGAGAGAGTGAGTGATGGGGTAAGAGAGAGGATTAGAGGGAAAAGAGAGAGAGAGAGAGTGATGGGGGAAGAGAGAGGGAGGTAGGAGAGAAAGGGAGAAAGAGGAAGTACGAGAGAGAAGATTTGAGAGAGAGGAGGAGAGAGGGAGGGAGATAGGAAGAGAGAGGGATGGATAGGAAGATGGAGTTGGAAGGGGAGAGAGGGAGGGAAGAAGAAATACATAGAGAGTGAGAAGTGGAGAGAGAGAGGGAGTAACAATGGAGAGATGGAGAGAGAGTGTGTATGTTTGGGGTTGAGATAAAGACAAAGAAGGAGAGATGGAGAGAATGGGGGAGAGAAGGAGAGAGGGAGGGATATAGTAACCGAGTTGGAGGCTAAATAGTAAGACAAAGAGAGAGAGGAATAGAGGAAGGAAGAGGGAGAGGACGTGAGAGAGTGGAGTGAGGGAGGGAAAAAGAGATGGAGTTGGAGGGGGAGAGAGAGAGAGAGGTAAGAAAGAAATATAGAGAGAAAGGTGTAGAGAGAGAGAGAGAGAGAGGGAGTGATAAAGAGGATGGAGATATAAGGAGAGAGGAAAGAAGTAGGGAAGAGAGATAGAAGTGGGGGAGAGGGAGAGAAGGGGAAGAGAGAGAGAGAGAGAGAGAGGAAGAGGAGGAGGCAGGGATAGGAAGATAGATTGAAGAAATAGAGTGTATGTTTTGGCTGTGATATAGAGAGGAAAATGGAGATAGAGATATAGATGGAAAGTGAAGAGAGGAAAGAAGAAAGAGATGGAGAGAGGGAGGGAGGGACAAAGAGATTGATATATATGACGTGAAATAGCATGTGTGTTTGAGGGGTTGAGATAGAGTGGAAAATAAGGAGAGATGGAGGGAGATATAGATATAAATGGGGGAGGGGGAGGGAATAATATTTCTTGCACTAAATACATTGATTTCAGTGTAGACAGTGATTTCTAATCCAAATTGATTTCTTGTACTAGATGCATTGATTTTAGTGTAGATGTTGATTTCTAATGATATTTGATTTCTTTCACTAGATGCATTAATTTCAATGTAGATGATTTCTAATCCTATTTGATTGCTTGCACTAAATTCATTGATTTCAATGTAGATGGTGATTTCTATTCCTATCTAATTGCTTGCACTAGATGCATTGATTTCAATGTAGATGTTGATTTCTAATAATGTTTGATTGTTTGCACCAGATGCATTGATTTCAGTGTAGACGGCGATTTCTAATCTTATTTGATTGCTTGCACTAAATGCATTGATTTCAATGTAAATGGTGATTTCTAATCCTATTTGATTACTTGCACTAGATGCATTGATTTCAGTGTAGATGTTGCTTTATAATCATATTTGCTTACTTGCACTAGGTGCATTAATTTCAGCGTAGATGTTGGTTTATAATCCAATTTTCTTACGTGCACTAGATGAATTGATTTGAGTGTAAATGTTGATTTCTAATCTTATTTGATTTCTTTCATTAGATGCAGTGATTTTACTATAAATGTTGTCTAATCTTATTTAATTGCTTGCATTAGATTCATTAATTTCAGTGTAAATGTTGATTTCTGTTTTGATGTAATTGGATGTATGATGGTATATTAATTTTAAAGTGATTGGATTAACATTGTGCATTGATTTCAGTGTCAGCACAAAAAATAACTAACAATGTAAATTGATTTTTGTCTTATAGTAATTCAAACTATTAATATTGAAGAGAAGGAGAGACAAGGAATGATGTTTACTACAATAGATTGAGCTAAAGATTTAAATGGTTTATGGTTTAACTTGTCCTTTTCATATAATCGATATGAAAATATGACAATCAATATGAAAAGATGACAAAAGTAAAAAGGATGACAATAAGAATAATAGAAGAAAATAGTTTTAGATTAACCACAATGAAGACTATTTGTAATTGACTATATTCTTATTATTCACATTGTCTATCATTCAACACTATTACATTGTCCCTTTACATTCAAAATTTATATTTCATCATTAAAGTTATTATCATCACAACAAACTGAGGAAACTAAGCAAATTTAAGATTAAAATATACAGATTAATCTGAGACATATTAGCATATTTAAAATGATTATATTAATATTAGATAGATTTACATATATTGATCAAATTAATCATATGTTCGTTAGATTTTCTTTGGCTGCACATGACTGAAACCAACCTAGATCCATCTTAACTCTGGATCTATTAAGCACCAATAGGGATCAAATCTTTCGAGGTACAAACCTTTCCTCAAGTTTTTCACTCAAAAAAGAGGTTTGCACCTCAAGAGATGTGATCTCTCTCATCACTTGATAGATCCGAAGTTAAGATGGAACTAGGCTAGCTTTATTTTAAAATTGAAGAAATTAAAGATATTTTTGAAAGTAACTTTTTATTAAAATAATAATTATTTACTTTCAATTACATAAATTAATATAAAACTAGCTTGGATCTATCTTAATTTTAGATCTTAATTTTGGATTTACCAAGGGCACAGGGGATCAAATCTCTTTTCACTTTAAAAAAGGTTTGTATATGAAGAGATTTTATGTCTGTGACACTTGGTAAATTAGGAGTAATATGATTGAATTATTAATTATAATTATAATTATTAATTTTATATTCCACTTTACTTATTTTTATTTTTATAATTTACCCCAACTTTATTTTGCTTAACATTTTTCACATTAAATTTTATTTTACGAAGTTTGTTTCCTCAAATTAGATGTTAAAATTGATTTTCAAATAAAATAAATTGGCTATATTTTTTAATATTAAAAGTTATTCTAAATTTTCCCCATGGTGTACATTAGTTGATGATAGAATGGGTTGTTAAGGCATTTCTTATGATGTTATTGGTTTAAACTTCGATTAGCTCAGTGTCCCATGTGTGAGGCAATTTGGGTACACTTGGAGGTGATTGTGGTAGTGGATAGAATCGATCCTAATTAAGTACAAACATGCTATAGTTGTTTATTATCTCATATACAAAAAATAATAATAATAATATAAATCTTATTTTTTTTAAATTTTATTGAATTAATTATTTATCAAAATTAGATTTTATTAAAAACACATGATTTTATTGGAAGTAGTTTAGGTGATGGAAATAAAGGAGACTAATTTTCTTGTAAGCATTTTCTAAATTGTATATCCACTCAAACACTCTCACAGAAGGGAAAAAAAGAAGAAGAAGAAGAAGAAGAAGTCTTGACCCCACCCATCAAGCAAGCCACCCAATGTCACCTTGGTGGCCATCTCTCACTCTTTAGACTACAAGAAGGATATCCTTGTCTAGGGGGGAATCCTTAAATATCGAGCTAAGTTAGGTTATTGAGTAATGAAAGGAAGTTCCTTAATGAAGACTAGTTATTTGACATTACTCACTCTCAAAGTAAAAGGTTAGCGATAAGTGTGCGAATAGTCAAACAAACCATGAATTATTAACAAATTTTGAATGATTTTAATTACACAACTATTCTTATTCATGCAACCAAATTATACTTGAAAAATGAAAGATAAATATTGCTCAATTAACCATATAGCATGAGATGCTAGTGAAGCATATGTACAATGGCACAATAAAAATAGAAAATGAATCATAAATTGTTTATACAAGTAAGGCATTAGATCATTCATTCAATGTATTCATGAGTGTTGGACATTGAGAGTTCGTTATCATCATCAAGAGACCATTCCAAAATTAAGAGATCATACACCAACACTATTAACTATGTTTGGGACAACAAAGAGTTATGTGTTTGCAATGATAAATAAAGGAAATATTCAAACTTGTCGTTGTTACTAAGGACAGTGAAGACAACAAAGTTGAATGTGGACAACTTACACGTTTGTAACATTCAAATGTCATCCATTTATCATCATGCAAGTTGCATGAAGGAAATTTGGTAGTGGTACTAAGTGAACATTCTTTGATCAAAATTCATACCCTCTCCTTATTACTACCACTTTGCAAGACGAAGAAGAAATGTGAAATATATGTGCAACCAACTAAATAAGTTGGAAAGGTTGTTGCAACATACATAGGTGGTCATGTCATGTTGCAAAAGGAGGTGTTGGCCAACTCCCCTTTTCGATAATTTGTCAACCTTTGAATTTGATTCCCTGTGAATGTGATCACATGATATGACCCTAAAGATTCTAATAAGCTCCATATTTTTTATCACCCTTTGATCCAATAAACAAGTGTACAAGGAAGTATAACCTCTCATCCAATCTAAAACAACCTTTTAATCCCCTATGACTTGCAAGTTTAGATTGTTGAAGTGACATAATTAAAATGACTAACATAAACGACTAATTCATATTATTGTAGTTTTTGTTAGGTAGTCATATTTGTTTTCCTAGACTAAATTAGTCATTTATGTTAGTCATTTTTACTAGTATTACTTATTAGCTAGTCGTATATTTTAATTGGTGACTAAAGTAGTCATTTATGTTAGTCGTTTTTAGTTGGGTCTCTTAATATTGCTAATTTTTTGTAGTATTTCACTTGGAAAAGTTGTGGTGACTAACTTTTTTAGTCACCTAGTCACTAATTGCACCATTTTCTACTAGTGATACCCCTGGAATGAGGTGAGATACCACCTTATCAAATACATATCATGTGAGGGTAGATATAGTGTGGTTTATGGGTATCACTTTAGGCTTCTTGAAGAATTGAATTTTGGAGCAGAAACACCTCCTTACAACAAGCTCAGCGTACCATGCTTCCTTCTGCAATCACTGATATATACAAGCATAAAAGTGCAAGAGGAAAACCACTAACAGTTAGCCCACCATGGGTTAATTAGAATCATCATAGAAGATGCCCTCCATAACCTCAGACTTCCTACCCATTGGGAAATTTTCAGAGACATGTAAACAGAGGAGGGCCCTCCATAACCTCAGACTTCCTACCCATTGGGAAATTTTCAGAGACATGTAAACAGAGGAGGATATCAAAGCCCTCACATATGACATTAGTCCTATTGTCATTGAAAAGGATGAGGAAGAAATTGAAACAGAGGGAGAAGAAGCAGAGAGGGATGACGATGAGATAGACGAGGAGGAAGAAGAGGAGTAAGAGAAGGAAGGTGATGAGGAAACAGAGGAAGATGTTAAGGAGGAGACTGATAAACAAGATGAGGATCTAGAAGGAGAAGAAGAGGGGAAAAACATAGAGGAAAAAGGAAATGGAAAAGAGGAGGTAGAAGACAAGGAGGAGTCACCTAGGATGTCTCTAGAACCCACTAAGAGAGAAGTAGCAACTGCCACCACTACTATTAGTACCCCTATCAAACAAAAAGGCAAAAGACAGAGGCAGACCCCCTTATATTTCAGGACAAGGAAAAGCACAAGGATAAGGCAGGGGAGACCTAAAACACCAACCAAAATTCCCATTGTGATTGAGGACTCACCTAAACAGAAGGAGAAATGCCTCCTCCTAAGTCTCCTATCACCTATGTGAGAAGGCCTATAACTAGATCCACCTCATCCAAAGGAAAGCAATCCTACAGGATACACAACATGACCTATAGGAAGCTGAAGCAGTCCTACAAGATACTCTGCTAAACCTACAGGAGACTCAAAAATTGGATAAGGGGGAAGCCTACAACAAAGAACTAAATAAGAGGACCCAGAGTTAAAGGAACCTAGCCCCCAAGCTAACATTGACTCCTACTACAGATTTATTGAAGGGGGCAGGGTCATTCCACAAAAATTTGCTATTCCGCTATTCTTTGAGCTTGAGAAGGAGAGAGCCATAACTCATCGATGGATGCAGGTTGCCAAATCCAAGGGGGTGGAATACATTGGTCACATGGAAGAGAAGCTCAAGGATATGGGTAGAGAATTAAGTAGCTTAATAGACAGAGATGCCATAATGAGAAATTAATTAGAGACAAAAATTGTGTGGTTGAAAGGATAGTTGCAAGAAAGAGAGAACCAATTGGCATGTATGGACAGTCTCTCTTTGGAACCAATATAGTGAAGGATGCTAGCTAAATCCTATGCCCTATCCCTTAAGGAATAGTGGCTGCAGTTCCAGATCAAGACCCTAGCACAGAAAGGCACTATGACATTTCAAAATTATAGACAGTTCACTGAAATTTGTGATAAAAATACATTAGAAGACAGGGCCAAGATGTCTGAGTTTTATTTGCATAACATGGACTTAACATACATGAATGTATGGGGCCCTAATGTCAAGCTAGGATATTTACAGTTGATGGCTTTGGCATCATGGATGAACCATGAGGAAGCAAGAGATGCAGAAATGAAGATATTGGCAAGAGAACAAACAGAGCCTCTTATGATCAGAGCTAAGTAGTCCAATCCAATGGCCCTCATCAGTACACATAATTTAATTGCAAATGATCCTCAGCTTGCAGCCAGGTATCTTGCTGCCCAAGAGCAATAAATTACACATTTAGAGGACATGTTCAAGTTGTTAGGGGATGACAACATACAAGCTTGCCTAAGGAGATGGAACACATTGCCATATAGTTTAAAGATAATAGAGTACCACTCTCCTCAAAGCATGAGAGAAGCACTAAACAGGACACCCATGTACAAGCAATTTATGCAAAGTCTCAAATTCAATTGGATTGGCTTGAAACTCAGTCCACCACTGCTCTTAGGAATGCTAGAAGGAAGGAAGGAAGAAGAAGAAAAGAGGCAGTGGGAGGAGGTAGAAAAGAAAGCAGGTTTCTATCAACAAGAAGATGAAACCACAGTAGAGGCATGGGATGTCAAGGAGGCCACTAGAGCTATGAAATACATGGATATTGATTGAGTTGATCAGAGGATGAGCAACACTTTCAGTAAGGGGTGATGATGAGCCTCATCATTGGGTGATTATATGGGCCTTAATTCACCTCCTAGCTTAATCAAACCAACTTTTCTCACAACTTATTACATGTTTTGATTATATTTTGTTTAATGAGATGAGTTAGAGTGAGATATTATTCCTAGTGGACTAATATGCATTGAATGCAGGTTTGGAAGAGAAAATTAAGGAATTTTGGCAAAGACTAAGGTTTGAAACTTGAATGGGACAAGGGAGAGAGATTGTAGGAGGTAAATCCTCCTCATTTACTCCTTCCCCCTTCAAATATTCCTCCATTAATCCCACTAGCTCGGAGTGCAAGCAGCCAAGTCATGAAGATTAGAAGGCATCCGAGCAAGTGATAGACAAAGAGTCAGTTCATCTCGAGTTTGGGAGCCAAGCCTCCCTAAATTTAAGGAATTCATTGCGGACTTCAGTTGTATAAGTAGAGAGGCCTATTTCCTCATTAGGATTTTAACTTTTGTTGTAAAACTCTAGCTATTTTCGAGCTCCAGACTTGTGGAAGACTTTTTGATGTAATTTTTTGTTTTAGTAATAAGAATGAGTTTTTTCTTGATTCAGTATTGAGTTAACTCGTAGGGCTAAAGATCTTTGGTTAGGGCCCAACCCTAGCAGCAAAGGCTCTGTCACGCGGAATGAGTCGATCTTGCAGACAAGATAGACCTTCCTAGAATCTAATGAAGACCTAATGACAAACAAACCAACTAGACACTATCTTTCTCTAAATGTGCTTTATAAATAATGACAAACAAATGTGTTTAAGGCCTACCTCATGTCCAACGCAAGTTTGGGGATGCCTTCGCTCCTTTGATCCAAGTAAGTTCCTTTGTCACAAACCTGCAAACACAAACAAGGCAAACGATTAAATAGCACCTGAATAACCAGTATTA